>CM076580.1:1367382419-1367515006 GCA_034641835.2 Pinus albicaulis
ATGGGCTTGATGCGGGGTGTTAGGAATCTGTAATTAGCAAGATTGCCAAAGTCCAATCACATAAAAAACATTATTTCAACCACTTTGGGATTCTAGGATCTATCCCTCCTGAATTTGGAGAGGGATCTCTCCAATAAGTGCAAAGATGGATTTGTCTTTGAAGTTTTGGGTAATGATATTAGGCTAGTTATGAAGGCTAAGGGTTTTGTTTGTTTTTTGGATGGTTGAGCATGATTACTGTTTGAGGTGGAGAGTTCTAAATGCAAAGAGTTTCAAAGGTGTGAAGTTGCAAGAAAATAGAATAAGCTTTGGCCAGGAAGATAGATAACTGCAGGTTTTAGTCCATTGGGCTATGAAGTCATAATAGGGTTTAATTGGAACAGCAAGAGGCAAGAGTGGTCCATGGGGCAAGTCATCCATGTCTAGGGATCTCTTTAAAGTTTGATTTATGGAATGAAATGATACAACAAGAAGGGGAAATAAACAGATGAAGAAACAAAGAGTAGCTTAATATCTGGTAAGTACTTTTAAACTAGCCAGCTTTTGACACACACTTAAGAAAAACGTGAAAGCAAACTAGGATCTGGTAAGTACTTCTAAACTAGCCAGCCTTTGATACACTTTCAAGAGAAAACATATAAAAACAAAGGGAAACTTGAAGGAAACTGTTGGAGTAGAAACTAGCGGGCCGGGCTCACCACAAATCCTCTCCTAGCTCTGCTTTACTTGGTCACTTTCAAGACAATCACAAGGATAACACAGAATGGCCTAAGATCTGGTAAGTACTTCTAAACTAGCCAACTTTTAACACATTCCAAGGGAAACTTTCAGACAGTCTTTGGGATAAAACTAGGACCAGGGCTCACCATATCTTCCTCAGTTCATCTTTACTTAACATATACTGAAAATAACATTTAAGAATAACATTCAGCTAAGACAATAAGACGAGGGAACGCCAACATTCCTATGCTCAAATTGAATTAAATCATTCCTAAATAACACAGATTGGAAGAAAACATTTAGATAAAGATTTTCAGTCAGAGAAGGGTACTGATATACAGTAGGTCCTAACTCTATGCATGCTGTTCTTTATAAGAGAAAATGAACACAGTGAAAATAGAAACAAAATAACAAGTTACAATGAGAAAACATCACCATCAACATAGACCAGGATCCCATAAATCAGTTTGTATAGATGCTCCAAACCAGTTACAGCTTTAAGTCCAATGCTTTAGTTTAGAAATCATCTACTCATCTCAGCCTAACTTATCTATCACAAGCAGAGCTTCAAGGGCCAGTGAACACTATTTACAGATAGAAGTCTCAAACTCAATTACATTTCGATGTTCAACAACTATATCAACCAACCCCTCACTCATCTTCTGCAGTAGTATATATAGAAGAATGAGGAGGTGAGATTTGATAAAAGAGCTCTAAAGATAATTAATACAGACTTGATGGTTCCTCGGCCTTTGGGGGGCTTGATGAAGAAACTTACATAGGTGCCTTTTGTATTAAATGGTTTACATAAAGATTTAAACTCGGTGGGAGCTCTTTTTGACCTTTGAGGCTCTGTGTGATGTCAAAGTAACTCTGCTGATGTTTTGTCATTAAGTTTTTTTGCAGAATTCACTCTATGGCTGCGCTTGAGATAAATATCTGATCCCGATCAATAATTTCGGCCTTTGTTTGAATGGTTTGAGGCACAGGTGGCACTGTGGTAGCTGGGAGGAATCAATTTGCCTCAGATGTGGCGGTGGAGGCTTTCTGTCTAATGAACCTTTATGATTTAACTTTAAACTGTGTTTTGATTAGGGGGATTAGGCTTTTGATAAACCATCTTAGACGTAATCCCCATAGACCTGTCTTTAATCTTCTGTTCTGATATATTTCGTCTTCGGCATTGATACTCTCTGATTGTGCCTGCTTTCCTGTGTTTTGCTGGTGTGCAGGGCTGCGCAGGGATGATATGTCATTAATGCTTCATGAATCATTGATGAAACGTGGAGCTACTTCTTGCGAATGGTCTCCTCTGGTGAATCGAAGGCGGGAGGATCATCACCCTCTGCCTCTGAATTTTCTTCAGATATAGAGAAAAAACCTTTAAACCCTGCAAAAATACAAAAACATTATGAAATCCTGCATGTATAGGTTAACTGCTTCGGAAGGACATGTGGAGTGAGCGTGGCCATTAGATGGCATCATCCAACGGTCGAGATTGATTAGAGGAGATCAGAGGAGAGCAGAGGGGGAAATTAAATTGGAGCCGTCGATCATGTAGAGATCGACGGTCGGGAGCAGAGGTGAAAAGTCAAAGCAGAGGAGTCAGTTTTCTGGAAAAATGGAGAAATGGGTTAAAAACCTCCGTTTCGGGCAAAAATGATCAAAAATCAAGATCGGGAATCGGGACGATTGCGGACCTTTGGATGAGAGCGGTCCAAGCGATCAATGGTGGAGAAACAGGCACCAATAACCTTAGAAACATGCCTGGACATCAAATTTTCAATAAAATCATGCTGAATAAAGTTCCCAGGTCTGGAAATGCTGACTGGACGAGGAATGATGAAGTCTCGCCCCATTTAAATTTGCTCCATGGACGTTGATGTGGCGCTGGGGGTCATCGGCTCTTGTGGGACCGTTAACTGCCGCCGTGGACAAGGGGACCGGGGCGATGGAGTATGGGCCGTTGATCTGCAAATCAGATCGACGACGGAGATTCTTCAAACATTGCACCTTACCCTAGTTCACTGTCCGGCTTCTTCAGAGAGAGATCACCGTCCGATGAGCGACCTCAGATCGGACAGCACGCATCAATATCGCGTCGAGCCCACAGTCGAACTTTAACGTGTAATGAGCGGCGGTTTTTGAACAGTGCTCAAGGCCATGCGTTGAGCGGTGAATGGAATTGCTGCGAAATAAAAAAAATCGCCCCGCTCTCAAAAGTGGTGCGATGAATCCCGTGCGGTTTTGCAATAGTGAGTGGCTGGCAGGGACCACTGGGGCGATAGATCGCGTGCTGTCGATCTGCAGATCAGATCGACGGCAGAGATTGACTATAATTTTGCACCAGCGGAAACTATAGGATATAATAAAAAATCTAAAATTTTATATAAACAAAGGTTTATAGTGCGGGGGGGCGAAATATTAATTTTCGATATGGTTTGGCGCCCGTCTGGGGGGCCTTTGGGCGCATGGGAGATAATATGACCGAGGGAGATAGGACGGAGGGCTAATCGGCATCGGGGTGATGCGATAAGCACGTGGGTGGCCAGCGTCTGGTTCTAGCACCAGGGCGTATGGAAGGGAAGGGTCAAAGACTTAGCCCAAGGGGGCTTAAGTCTACAATATTTAAAATGCGATTTTCATAGATTTTCAATGATTTTCAATGGTTGTTGGGGGTTTCGATAAGGCAAGAAAGGGTATTAAACCTTATCAAAGGGAGTTTGATGAAGGGAAAAGGGGGAAATCATGAAAATGAAGGATTTTCATGGGAAAAAGAAAGGCAAAGATGAGGTTAGTTTTGGAAGAAGGGGAAAAGGAAAATGGTGCTTGCAACAGTATTCTTTCTTGGGAATCAGCAGGATTTCTGAATGTAAAATAGGCACAGTAGTGAAGATTGGGACAGAGGCATGAGACCTTCAAGAGTCCTCAAGAGCCAACACTTTTTAGCAATAAAATTTGTTCCTTGAAGGCTCCAAAGAGTTTTAGCCACCTTTTGGTATAACAAATTTCACAGGTGGCTAATAGTGGCTCCACTTGGGGATGGTGCCTTCTTGAAGGCATCGAGAAATTCAGACTTGCATTCTCTAGGAGGATGATCAGTTGCCTTATTCATTGGGCTACCTTTCTTTCTCTAGATGATATTCTCTTTCTCTGAAACATATTAGCATTCATGGATCAATAATGAAAACTCATCAATACAATCTTTCTACCTACCCAATCCTATTGATCTAGCATTTTTTCTTCATTAGAGTTCACTTGGATTGGCAAACTCTTTCACCACATTTTATTCTTTTGAAAGTAGGAAATCTAATCTATTTATACTCCTTATTCCTCCATGAACCCAGATTAAACAGTTGATCCCATATGATTCTCTTCCTAGTCTACTGTCTGTTGGGATTAAACTGTCCAACAGACTTTCATTCTCTAAATTCTACAACAGAAATTTAAAAGCATTCAAGTCAGGATTGAACAGTCTAACTTGATGCTGGTCCATGGCATAAGAAAAAACTACACATAGACATTATTTTGCACAAAATTTAAAAACAAAAGTGGAAGGCTTGAGATCTGAAATTTGAAAGAATTTCCTTCCTCTTTTTTGCAGCTCTACTTTGACTCTTGTATGAGCTGTCTTGTCTTTATCAACTGGTTCAGATTTTGAGCTAATTTGAACCAGATTTTCATCCTTTTTGACTCAGAATTTGGAACATATTTGATTCATTCTCCTAGGAAACATAGGTTTAGATTTTGAGCATGTTTTAACCTTTGATTTCTATCCTAAAATATCTACTGACAAGCCAAGATTAAACAGTTTGGCCAATCGAATTTACTATCCTATTAGCAGAAAATTTAAAGCTAATTAATCAAGATTAGACAGTTTGACTAACTAGAAGTGTCTTCTTCAGGAGTGGCATTTGAGCTTGCACACTTTCAGATTTGTTTCTCTTTTTTTTGGTATGGGGCTATACCTTTCTTGTTTTCATAGTCTGCCCTCTTTTCTTTCTTTTCTTTCTTTTTGTGTTTTTGATTTTTATAAATTTGAATGTAGTGGTGGGTGAAATATTTATAATGAGAAAAAGATAAAAGGCTTTCGGAATATAACATGGATCAAGAGAAGTAATGCTTAAGCATCCTGCCATTGACAGGACCCCCAAACAGTTCTACTCCATTCAACTCCTGCAAGAAAAATTCATTATTACCAGCAGCTGAATGAATAGAGTAAGGGCCAAGCCATAAGTTGTCAAATTTCCCGTGCTTGCCCTTGTCTTCCCTCCTTGAGTCCCACTTTAAAACTTTGTCCCCAATCTTGAAATTTCTGGCCTTTGTTCTTCTGTCAAAAAGCTTTTTAATGTTGTCTTGTTTCTGCAAAGCTTTGTTATAAACCTCCTCTCTGGTTTGCTGAAGATGAATGGTTTGATTTATTCTTCTGATCATGTCATTTTATTCAGTTTGCAACTCTTGAATAAAATTCATCACTGGTACGCCAAGGCTGTTTGGAAAAATTGCATCAGTACCATACACAAGCTGGAAAGGTTACATACCAATGGATTTCTTCAAAGTCAATCTGTCAGCCCAAAGTGCATGAACCAACTTTGTGTGCCAAGACTTTTTGTTGTCCTCCAACGGTTTCTTGATTATGTTCACTAAAATTTTGTTTGAGGATTCTGCAAGTCCATTACCTTGAGGGTAATAGGCCGTGGAATGCCCTAATGTTATCTGATATCTGTGACAAAACTCAACCATCTTCCTTGACCCAAATGCTGCTGCATTATCAGTGATAATCTTGGTAGGACAACCAAATCTAGAGAGAATATTAGTCTCCATAAATTTTATAATAACAAAATCATTGGCCTGCCTACAAGGTATGGCTTCTATCCACTTAGTGAAATATTCTGTGGCAGTGAGAATCCATCTATGCTGGGCAGAAGATGGTGGATGGATTTATTTTATAAAGTCAAGTCCCCACTGTTGAAAAGGGGCTTCAACAGTGATTGGATGCAGAGGTAGGGGTAACAGTTTTCTTTTGCCTTCAAAAAGTTGGCATTTATGATAGGTTATGATCATCTTGTGCACATCATGGAAAAGAGTAGGCCAATAGAAACCAGCCCTCAAAATTTTGCTGGCTATTGTCTTCCAGTACAAATGACCTCCACACTCTCCTTCATGGAACTGGTATTTAACCTTCTCTGCATCAAACTCAGGCAAAAATTTAAGCAATACACCACTTGCATTTTTCCAATAAAGACATCTATCTATAATGCAATAGTTTACAACTTTTAACTTTAGGAACCTTGCCTTTGTTTTTGTCAAACCAGGAGGTGTATTCAAATTAAGAAAAACATAAACAATATCAGCATACCAAGAGGAATTCATAAAATGGTTTTCAACAATGGGAGTTGAGATTTCCTCTTGTTCATCTAAAGCATTAATCATATTAATATCAAGAACTTCAAAATTGGATTCAGCCATTAATCTAGCTAGACCTTGGCCTTTGATGAGTTTAGTGGGTTTTATCTCTAAATCATATTCAAGGACAACAGAAATCCACTTACCTCTCTTACCATCTGGGTCCTGTGTTAGAATGTCTTTCACAACTGAATTTGGGACAAAGGCAATGATGTGTGAGTGAAGGATGTATACTTTGAAGTCTTTCAAAGCTTTAACCAGAGCAAAAGCTTGCTTCTCCATGATGTTATACTTCAAAGGGGCATCCCTCAATACCTTGCTAAAGAATGCAATAGGCTACTCTTGTCCTTGTGAATTTTTCTATAAAAGGACAACATCTATGGTATGTTCTGATGCAAACGAGAAAATATAAAAATCTTTTGAAAAATCAGGACATATTAGAACCGGTGTTTTGGTTAACGCTTGTTTCACCAGCTCAAAGGATTTCTTTGCTTCCAAGGTCCATTTTACCCCTTGCTCCTTTTTCAACATGTTTGTTATATTCCTAAGGAGCTCAGCCAAGTTGGGGATGAACCTTCTCAAAAAGTTAATCTTTCCAATGAAATATTACAACTCCTTTATGTTTCGAGGATGAGAGATTTGCAATATGGCCTCAATCCTCTTTGGATCTATCTTAATACCCTCTTCCGAAATAATCTGCTCAAGAATTTTACCGTCTTGGAGCCCAAATAGTGTCTTCTTAGGGTTTAAAGATATTCCAAACTTTCTGCATTTATCGAAAACTTTTCTTAAGTGTGCTAAGTGCTCTTCATCTGTTTTTGAAAACACAGTGACATCATCAAGGTATATAATGATGAAGTAGCCCAATTCTTCTGAGAATGCTATGTCCATGGCTCTCAGAAAAGTTGATCCAGCATTCATTAGACCAAAAGGAATTTTCACATGCATGAAAGTGCCCCATGGTGTAGTAAAGGCTGTCTTTAATTGATCAGTAGGGTGAACTAAGATCTGATTGTACCCTGAGTAGCCATCTAGCAAAGAAATTCTCCTTGACCCTACCACCCTTTGCAAAATATGATCCATCTTGGGTAAAGGATAGTTGTATTTCAATGAAGCTTTGTTTAAGTCTCTAAAGTCTATACAAAGCCTGATCTCTCCAGTTTTCTTCCTAACCGACACCAGATTAGACATCCACTCAGAATATATAATAGGGACAATAATACCAGCTTCATACATTTTCATAATCTCCTTCTGAACCAAAGGCAGCTGAACAGGGTTGATTCTGCACAATTTCTGTTTGAATTGTTTTTGGTTTTCCTTGAGAGGGATTTTGTGCTGTATTATTTCAGTGTCATAGGATTTAAGATCTTCATAACTCCATGCAAAAACATAAAAAAACTCTTTAAAAAGCTCTATGTATTTGAGTTTAATATGAGCTGGTAAAGTTTTAGAAAGTTTAATCATTTTCGGTTTAAGTTCATTGCCTATATTTCACTCTTCCACTTCAGTCTCTACACGTTCCAGTTTTGGCTTCCTGGCCACATCGTTAAAATCAAACAACTCCTCTAAAGGTGCCAGACCGCTTGGCAAACTTTCGTCTTTAGAGTGCAGAGTTTCTAACTCCTCTGTTTCTAACTCTGCAGTCATTTCTGTTTTGTTTTTAAGTTTTCCTGTCAGAAGATTAAAATCGACAAGCTCAGGAGACGGCTCTTCTTCACCAAGAAAATTTTCTTCACTGCAGTCTGTATCATAATCTGAGTCTAAACTGTGTAGTTCGAATTCGTTTCTGAATTGCATGAAGTCTTATATTTGTTTGTCTCCGTCAAACACCTGCCAATACTTTTCATTATCAGGCACGTCTGGTCTAAATTTTATCTGAGTAGTGCAGTCTTTGGTTTCATATGGCGTTAAGCATGTTCTAGCTGCAAAGGCTAAATTGTGGGTCGCAATATTTCTTTTTCTTGGGACAAAAAATAGTTTGGCCTCCTCGAATGTTTTCAAAAGGTCCATGACATCATTTCGGTAGGCTCTAAGTCTGGGATGATTTGCGTTATACTTCCCATTGACTTGCCTAATGACTAACTCTGAATCCCCATACCCATTAATTCTTGTGGATCCTAACTTTTTCAATAGATGTAAGCCTAAGAGAAGCGATTCATATTTTGCTATGTTATTGGAACACTGAAAGTTTAATTTGTAGGAAATGCTTTCTGTGTGGTTGTTTTTAGTGTTGGTAATCCAGACAGCTACACCAACATTGTTCTTAGTGCATGACCCATCAAAATACATACTCCACAAAGGACTATTTTCGGTTTCATCCTGGTTACTGTCCTCTTTAACTAACGTGCTTAAGGGTTGTTGTGGAATATCAACACTTAGTTGTATTTGTTTTGATTCCCCAAGATTTTCGTTTATTTGAGGGTTGTTTTCTTGATTGTGAATGTTTAAAAGCAATGGACACCTGACTTGTAGCTCAAGACCTTTGTTTGGTTTGCTAATGTCTTCAAATGCAACAAACTGTTTTGACACTTCTGCGTTGTGTTCCTCTTCCTCCATGTCGGCCATTAATCCTGTTAAAGTGACTTTTTCACTAAGTGTTTCATCATTAAACATGATAAAATAATCAAGGTTTGTATTTACAAAATATAGAGGAGAGTTTTGTGGTCGGTCTTGACTTGTAACTGTGTATTTCATATGGGACTCCCTATAAAGTCTTCAATTCTGATTTAAAACAGGGATAGTCGCATAGGTCATGTCCATTTGCATAGTCCCTTGTAACTTAGCCCCCCAAGATCTTGATAATAACATTCCATATTTTGGGGGCACATCAGCTAAAACAATATCCATGACTAAACATTTGGCTGGAATTTGGGCTAAGCTAACACAGAGGTCTTTGATTAATCCCAAACATTTTACTTTGCTGGAGTCAAAGGAGTAAAGGTCTTTGTAGGGTCTGGTGATTTCTAGACCTAGGCTCTCCATTACAGATTTTGGCATTAAATTATGAGAAGCGCCTGAGTCATGCATAACGTTATGCAAAATTTTGTCATGAATGTTTAAACTTACATAAAAGGGAGGAACAGGTCCCTCTTGATATATACCTTAAATATTAGGACCAAAAATTAGTTCTGGTTGGTCATCATTAAGATTGACTATGTCCTCATTGTCTTCAATGTTTAAAGCCTTCAAAATTTGGGTCCTATATACATTCTGGGCAGCTAACTCAGTGAGGGGAACAGAGATTTTAATCTTTGAAATTTATTGCTCTAGGCTGAAATGGATTTGGTTCTTTGAAGAACTTGTCTTAGCCTTATTAGCTGCCAGTCTATCAACAACATAAGCTTGCTGATTTGTTTTATTTACATTTTACAAAATTGTTTTCACAGGAGTACTAGCTGAAGTGTCAGTACCACTAATGTCTGCACTTTGTTTGTCATTGTTTTGAGTGGCTTCCTCTTTACCTTTATCAGAATTTACAGTCACTGTTTTTTCCTTCTGTTTGACAACTTTAGGATTGGTTGCAGTGCTGTTTTGTGAAGATTTGTCAGAGGTTTTGGTGTTGGGGGTTTGTTGACTAGTTTTGCTTCTAAGGTCATATTCTCTTTGAGACTCTATGATGACATTTTCCATGTCTTGATAATAACTTTCATCATCATCTCTTTTGTGATCATAAGGTGTATAAAGACCTTGTTTTCTATCATAATGGACTTCAAAGTCATCATCATCTACCCCTAAGATGTTGATATCATCTTCCTTTGTTATCTCATCTGTTTCCTCAACCTCACTTACATAGTTTTGATGAAAGGGAGGAGTGATTTTTTGATCATCTTCCCTGGGTCTGTTTGGAGGTTGGTTCCTTCTAAAATTTTGATTCTGGTTCTGGTTTTTTTTTTGAGGAGCAGTGTGGTTTTGGCTAGCTTGTGCTCTCTTAATTATGCTCATATCTTTCATCATATCTTCCATCATTCTTTCCATCTTTGAATTGGAAGTAGAGGGTTTAGACTCTTCTCTAAATGACACTCTCTTTTCATTTTTCATTCTTGCTCTCTTCTCCATCAAGTTGACTTCCACAGAGAGAGCACCCTTTTGCATCTCTTCAAGAGTTGCAGGATTTCTCTCTCTTAGTTGATAGGCCATCTCAGGGTTGAACCCTTCAGGAAACTTGTTTAAAGCTGAGCCTTGTGGAGGTTTCAGATCTAGGGAAAGTGCATTATATACACTATTAAATCTAGTGCAGTAAGCTTGACACTTTCCCTCGTGTTTCTATGGAGGTTCTTGTAATAAAAAAGGACTTGGAGAGGATTCTTCTTTACTTCCCATTTGTTTAAGAAAGTTTGATGGAAGGCTTGGAGATCATTGATAATATGGGGGGTTAAGCCTTTAAACCATTTTATTACTTCCCCCCCTAGACTCTGAGCAAATAATCTAAGTTTGATAGAATCATCATCAATTTCATTTCTGTCAAAGTAGTCATTCATCTTATCCACATGTTGTGATGCAATTGTAGCATTACTAGCATCATATAATGGAATTTTGGACTAATAGTCCTGTGGGAGATTGACTAATGGTACAGGAAGGACTAAGGGAGCATACCATGTTGCCATGATATGTGGTGGGGGTGGATTCACAAGAGGTGGATTAACAAAAGGGAAAGTGGGTTGAAGTGGAGTGGTTTGAATAGTGGATGTAGGGTGAGCAAAAGTGAATGGACCAGGAGTAGATTTTTGAGCTGATCTTGGATGAGAGACACCTAGGTTATGAAGGAAATGTAAATCAGGAGGTGTTGTTTCTCTGCTACCAAGGTGTTCACTTGTTTCAGGAGATGAAGGTGAAGACTCAGAATCTAATTGATCTAAATCATCAAGAGACCTAGTTCTAAAGGGATTTACTAAGTCCACTTGTGATTGTTGTAGAGCTGAAAGATTTACAGGGACTGAATTAGCTCTCAAGGGTGATCTGACAATAGTTGATGATTTAATCCTAGGAGATTTCCTAAGAATACTTTCTGGGTTATCAACTATATCAGGTGGATTTGGGTCAGGATAGGCTCTAGTATGAATCTTTCTAGGAGCCACTATGCTGTGTTTTTCAGACCCAAATAAACAAGAAAAGTTCAACCAGGTATGACAATATTTGAGAGGTTAACTAATCTGTTTACACAAATTTTAATCCTACAGTCCTCTAACTGAGTTTGAATGATATTACAATGATAAGGGTTCTTCCCAGTGGAGTCTTAAGGTCTGTTCAAGATTGTGGAGTCGCCAAGTGGAAGTTTTTAGCTCCTAAGGAGGTAAAAGGTTTTATGTTCCACCACCATGTTTATTTGATTTCCAATCTGAAATATTTTTGGTGTTTTCTGAGTTATTTTTCAGTTGTGTGGTTTCTAAGAATGTCCTAACTTTGTTTCAAAACTTAGCTACGGTTATGAGACAAAGACAATCTACTCTTATGGCTAAGCCAGCTGATTTTTCAAGGTTAGATAAAGACTTATGAGAATCCTAGGGTCTACCTAGTTTGTCACTGATTCAAACAAGTTTCATCATGATTACCATTTCTTGGTAGTGCTTGAGAAGGCTGCTTTTTACTCACAATGTTTATGAAGATTTTAAGGGAAGTGTCCCCAGCGGAGTTGCTAGAAATGTTAGTTGCTGGTGGCTCAGCTGGTTAATATAGCAAATGTTCTTGAACCAAATATCTGATATCCTATGGTTACCCTCAAATGAAAATGTTTCTGGGTTTCAATCCCCAGCGGAGTCGCCATAAATGTTAGTAATATGTAATTAGCAAGATTGGCAAAGTCCAATTACAGAAACAACATTATTTCAACCACTTTGGGATTCTAGGATCTAGCCCTTCTGAATCCGTAGAGGGATCTCTCCAATAAGTGCAAAGATGGATTTGTCTTTAAAGTTTTGGGTAATGATATTAGGTTGGTTATGAAGGCCAAGGGTTTTGTTTATTTTTTGGATGGTTGAGCATGATTACTGTCTGAGGTGGAGAGTTATAAATGCAAAGAGTTTCAAAGGTGTGAAGTTGCAAGCAAATAGAATAAGCTTTGGCCAGGAAGATAGATAACTACAGGTTTTAGTCCATTGGGCTATGGAGTCATAATAGGGTTTAATTGGAATAGCAAGAGGCAAGAGTGGTCCATGGGGCAAGTCATCTATGTCTAAGGATCTCTTTAAAGTTTGATTTATGGAATGAAATGATACAACAAGAAGGGGAAATAAACAGATGAAGAAACAAAGAGCAGCCTAAGATCTGGTAAGTAATTTTAAACTAGCCAGCTTTTGACACACACTTAAGAAAAACATGCAAGCAAACTAGGATCTGGTAAGTACTTCTAAACTAGCCAGCCTTTGATACACTTTCAATAGAAAACATATAAAAACAAAGGGAAACTTGAAGGCAACTATTGGAGTAGAAACTAGCGGGCCGGGCCCACCAAAAATCCTCTCCTAGCTTTGCTTTACTTGGTCACTTTCAAGACAATCACAAGGATAACACAGAATGGCCTAAGATCTGGTAAGTACTTCTAAACTAGCCAGATTTTAACACATTCCAAGGGAAACTTTTAGACAGTCTTTGGGATAAAACTAGGACCAGGGCTCACCATATCTTCCTCAGTTCATCTTTACTTAACATATACTGAAAATAACATTTAAGAATAACATTTAGCTAAGACAATAAGACGAGGGAACGCCAACATTCCTATGCTCAAACTGAAGTAAATCATTCCTAAATAACACAGATTGGAAGAAAACATTTAGATAAAGATTTTCAGTCAGAGAAGGGTACTGATATACAGTAGGTCCTAACTCTATGCATGCTGTTCTTTATAAGAGAAAATGAACATAGTGAAAACAAAAACAAAATAACAAGTTACAATGAGAAAAACATCACTGTCAACATAGACTAGGATCCCATAAATAAGCTTGTATTGATGCTCCAAACCAGTTACAACTTTAAGTCCAATGCTTTAGTTTAGCAATCATCTACTCATCTCAGCCTAACTTATCTATCACAAGCAGAGCTTCAAGGGCCAGTCAACACTATTTACAGATAGAAGTCTCAAACTCAATTACATTTTGATGTTCAGCAACTACATCAACCAACCCCTCACTCATCTTCTGCAGTAGTATATATAGAAGAATGAGGAGGTGAGATCTGATGAAATATATCTAAAGATAATTAATACAGAATTAATGGTTCCTCGGCCTTTGGGGGGCTCGATGAAGAAACTTACATAGGTGTCTTCTGTATAAAATGGTTTACATAAAGATTTAAACTCGGTGGGAGCTCTTTTTGACCTTTGAGGCTCTGTGTGATGTCAAAGTAACTCTGCTGATGTTTTGTCATTAAGTTTTTTTGCAAAATTCACTCTCTGGCTGTGCTTGACACAAATATCTGATCCCGATCAATAACTTCGGCCTCTGTTTGAATGGTTTGAGGCACAGGTGGCACTGTGGTAGCTGGGAGGAATCAATTTGCCTCAGATGTGGCGGTGGAGGCTTTCTGTCTAATGAACCTTTATGATTTACCTTTAAACTGTGTTTTGATTAGGGGGATTAGGATTTTGATAAACCATCTTAGATGTAATCCCCATAGACCTGTCTTTAATCTTCTGTTTTGATATATTTTGTCTTCGGCACTAATACTCTCTGACTGTGCCTACTTTCCTGTGTTTTGCTGGTGTGCAGGGCTGTGCAGGGATGATATGTCATAAATGCTTCATGAATCATTGATGAAACGTGGAGCTACTTCCTGCGAATGGTCTCCTCTGGTGAATCGAAGGCGGAAGGATCGTCACCCTCTGCCTCTGAATTTTCTTCAGATATAGCGAAAAAACCTTTAAACCCTGCAAAAATACAAAAATGTTATGAAATCCTACATGTATAGGTTAACTGCTTCAGAAGGACATGTGGAGTGAGCGTGGCCGTTGGATGGCATCATCCAATGGTCGAGATTGATTAGAGGAGATCAAAGGAGAGCGGAGGGGGAAATTAAATCGGAGCGTCAATCACGCAGAGATCGACGATCGGGAGCGAAGGCAAAAAGTCAAAGCAGAGGAGTCAGTTTTCTGGAAAAATAGAGAAATGAGTTAAAAACCTCTGTTTCGGGCAAAAATGATCAAAAATCAAGATCGGGAATCGGGACGATTGTGGACCGTCGGATGAGAGCAGCCCAAGCGATCAACGGCGGAGAAACAGGCGCCAATAACCTTAGAAACATGCCCAGACATCAAATTTTCAATAAAATCATGCTGAATAAAGTTCCCGGGTCTGGAAATGTTGACTAGACGAGGAATGATGAAGTCCCGCCCCAATTAAATTTGCTGTGTGGACGTTGATGTGGTGCTGGGGGTCGTCGGCTCTTGTGGGACCGTTAACTGCTGCCGTGGATGAGGGGACTAGGCTGATGGAGTATGGGCCGTCGATCTGCAAATTAGATCGACGGTGAAGATTCTTCAAACACTGCGCCATACCCTAGTTAACTGTTGGGCTTCTTCAGAGAGCGATCACCGTTTGATGAGCGACCTCAGATCAGACGGCGCGCATCAATATCACGCTGAGCCCACAGTCGAACTTTAACGTGCGATGAGCGGCAATTTTTGAATAGTGCTCAAGGCCACGCTTCGAGCGGTGAATGGAATTGCTGCAAAATAAAAAATCTGCCCCGCTCTCAAAAGCGGTGCGATTAATCCCGCCCGGTTTTGAAATAGTGAGTGGCTGGCGGGGACCACCGGGGCGATAGATCGCGTGCTGTCGATCTGCAGATCAGATCGACGATGAAGATTGACTATAATTTTGCATCGGCGGAAACTATAGGATATAATAAAAAATTGACAATTTTATATAAACAAAGGTTTATAGTGCGGGGGGGCGAAATATTAATTTTTGATATGGTTTGGCGCCCGTCTGCGGGGCCTTTAGGCGCATGGGAGATAATATGATCGAGGGAGATAGGACAGAGGGCTAATCGGCATCGGGGTGATGCGATAAGCACGTGGGTGGCTAGCGCCTGGTTCTAGCACCAGGGCATATGGAAGGGAAGGGTTAAAGAATTAGCCCAAGGGGGATTAAGTCTACAATATATAAAAAATGTGATTTTCATAGATTTTTAATGATTTTCAATGGTTGTTGGGGGTTTCGATAAGGCAAGAAAGGCTATTAAACCTTATCAAAGGGAGTTTGATGAAGGGAAAAGGGGGAAATCATGAAAATGAAGGATTTTCATGGGAAAAGGAAAGGCAAAGATGAGGTTAGTTTTGGAAGAAGGGGAAAAGGAAAATGGTGCTTGTAGCAGTATTCTTTCTTGGGAATCAACAGGATTTCTGAATGTAGAATAGGCATAGTAGTGAAGATTGGGACAGAGGCATGAAGCCTTCAAGAGTCTTCAAGAGCCAACACTTTTTAGCAATAAAATTTGTTCCTTGAAGGCTCCAAAGAGTTTTAGCCACCTTTTGGTATAACAAATTTCACAGGTGGCTAACACGGGGCAACTTGGGACAAGTATGGGTGGCATGACCAATGACATCACACAAAGCATAAGGATTTGGAGGCGGAGGAGGTGCAGGGTCAGTTGGGGTAGCTTTGTCCTTTGAGGCCTTTCTGCGAGCTCTGCCCTTCTTACCCGAAGCGGTCACAACAGGGGGTGGATCCTGTTGAGGTGGCTGAGGCACTGTGACAACGGGATAAGTTAGGGGGACCGGTTGAACCGGGGTAAAAGAAAGATAAGGTTTAGGTTGACCTAGCAGGGTGGCGGTTGGAGGATTAAGGTACCAAACCGGGAGCCCAATGGTCAAGTTAGGGAGAGAGAGGATGGCCATGGCAGGTGCCATATAAATTCCTGGTGGAGGGACTAGGAACAGTATCTGACCAGAGGGGTAATGGATAGGTGGGACGGCTCCTAAATGGTTAAGGCCTGGAGGAACTGACCCAAGAGGATAAATAGGCTCATGAGTACCAGCTGAAGAGCCAGAAGGAGGAGGTCCAAGAGGCTGCATGGAAGGGCTAGGAGACGGCTGTGGAGGGTGAGAGGGTTGCTGACTAGTCGAGGCAGGCCTCTTGAGAGAAGCCAGAGACGATTGCATCATGCAAACATTCGATGAGCTAGGATCAGAGATAGGAGGATGAAGACTAGGAAATGTACCAAGCAAGGAGGAGTCCTTGTAGACGCTAGGTGAGACACTGGTCAAAGGGTCGACGGTTTTCTTGTTGGCCATCGAATAGATAGTGGAATCAGGGGAGGTTTGAGACTTTGGCTCGTATTACGTCAACTGGTCAATGGTGACAATCATATTTCCGTTATGGGGGAAGGACATCTTGCGGTGAACCGCAGAAGGGACAGTAGACATCGCATATGTGTAGCTACGACCCAATAGAATGTTGTAGTCTAAGGGGGCATCTATGACTTCTACGTCAACAAAAACCATCTTGCCTGCAAGAGTGATGGGAAAATTGCGGAATAAGCCAATGGGCTTGGAGGCCTGGCCATCCCACGCTTGGAGAGTGATTGTGGATGGAGCCAACTCAGGAGATCCGAGTTGTTTCCAAACCAAAGTGGACATCACACATGTGGATTCCCCCTCATCAATAATGCACCGAGAAACGTTGGCGTTCCGAATCTTGACTGGGATTTGGAAAGCGACGGAAGCAGGGAGAGGAGGATGTTCTGACCGGTCAACATCAAAGACAATCAATCAATCATCGAAAGGGTCTACAGTGCCTATGGCAGACAGGAGAGATTTTCGTGGTGAAGGGCACGACTGGAGGAGTTCCAGTGTTGAAATGGTAACAGGGGACTGTGCCAAATCATCGACTATGCTATACGAATGGGCGGCTTTGCTAGAAGCAACATTTCAGCATAGCGGACCTGTAGGGATCTTGGTATGAACCTATGCCCTAGGCTGAGGGATCTTAAAGGGACCATTAGGTGTCGAAAGAGGCTCTGTAGAGACCAAAGGAGGCGGCTCGGGGATAGATGTAGCGGGAGGCTTGTTGTACTGATGGGACCAAGTTTGAAGATTGATGTCTACGGTTGAAGGTTGATTGGATTTCATCATGAGAATATTGTTATCGGGGGTACCAGACAGAAGATTTTTGGTAACAGTGTGGTATATAGGAGGTTGGGCAAAGAGAGGAGGCATGCTGCACCCTGAATACATGCTAGCAAGAGGGGAAGATGTGCAGGGGGTGCTGGTCCCCCCTGAGGAAAATCAGAGCCCATGGGAGGTTTGAGCAATGATGACACACACACGGCACCAAGGAAAAAGAGACCGACAAGGGCAGGGAGGTGCAAGATCAACCGATTACAATGTTGAAACAAGGGCAGAGAGGTACAAGATCAATTGATTTCAATGTTTTAGAGTCTTTGCTTGGCGGTGTTAACCAAGCCCTTTTTCGCTTAGGGTGTGTGTGTAAAAGTGTGTAAATTTTAATTTTTAAACCCAGACATTTGTAGAGAAAAAGAAAAAGTGTGTTGTATAGCTGTAAATAAACCTGCAAATGTCAGTATATAGGTCTGAAAAACATAAAATAAACAGCTAATAATGCACCAATCTAAACCCAAGGAGGTGGGTCTCTCAACAACTAGTCTATAGGTGAGTAAAAAACTAATTTCAACACACTAAAAAAAAAGGCTAATAGATCTAGGGTCAAGAGGGACAGAGATCTAAAAGACAAAATCTACTGGAAAGTGGTGCAGAAACAACGACAAATCAGAGGGAAATTGCTGTAAAAAGAGGTGGCGAAAGGCTATCTCCAGGAGGGAAGTGGAGTGCACCCTAAAGGAAAACCCAAACAAAGCTAGATGAGGTGATTTGGATGGATAACAAGCTGATCTGAAGTGGATCTAAAAATTAGGTATTAGATCTGAAAAAATGGCTGAAGACTCTGAAATTCCAGACAACCTGCAACAGCAAACACTCTTCCACAAAAAATGGAGGGTACTGAAGCCCTAGGGGCTAGGTTCCCACTTAGTTGACCGAAAAAAAACAAGTACAGGTAAAAAACGAGTAGAGACGGAGGTCAGAAAACCCTGAATAGAGGCTCAGCAAAATCCAGAAAACTTTTAGAAAAATCCCTGCAGAAAGTCCAGGTTGTAGTTTTTGACCTGTTTTTAGCAGAGGTCGCACTTTTTGGGCTGTAAAGTGCGCCCTGGAGGTCCAAGTCGTAGGTTTTGGGCATAAAAGTGTGACCTGCACTTCTGGCACTCTCGGTAGCAGGTTTCAGAAAAATTTGTCATCTTAGCTGCGGCTGATGTTTGTCACTTGCGCAATGGGTTTGAAAACACGCGGAAGTTAGAATTTTTATCGTTTTAGGGTTTTATGGGTTAAAAACAACATCAAGAATAAGAAAAACAAGGGGATAAAGAGAAATCCTAAGGTTTGAAGTAGCTGGATATGCAAGGATAAGAAAAACAACAACGGTCATAATGGTAAACTTGTGTGGAGTCACCAGTTGTTAGTATGAATCTTGATTCGAGGTGTATGAAAAAAGACCACTTTAGCTGTGCAGAACAAATAGCCCTAAAAGCAGAAATGACTGCTAATATCTTTAGATATGCAGTTAGATGATCAAGACAAATGCTGCAATAATTTAGATCTATGAATTAGAAGACATTAAACAGTAGAAAATTAAATAAGATTTACTCCATAGATCCAATTGACAAGACAAGAATATATCCAATGAAATTTTTATTAATGGCACCTGGGAGGAAAACACAAGAGGGTGTTCCCTGTTCTCCTCAATGGGATGGGTTCTTGTAAGTCCTCAACACTTCAGATTTAGAATTCATCTCTCTTGATGGTGTAGAAAACCCAGAAAAAAATGGAAAAATATGGCTATTGTTAGCATGAATCTTTCGTCGTAAAAGATCACTTTAGCTACGCATAACAAATATCCCTAACATCAATTATGGCTGCAAAATATCTTTAAGTTTGCTGCACAAATTCAGATCTAAGCATAAAAATATATTAAGCAGATAAAATATAACATGGCTCCATGCATCCAATAGACAAGACAAGAACAAAGTGTTTAAAAGAATGATTTGTATTATATTAAAGAATGGGGCACCTGAGAGGAAAACAAGAAAGGTGTTTTCTGGTTCTCCTCAGTGGGATGGGTTCTTTGAAAGTCCTCAACATTTCAGATCTAAAATTCCTCTCTCTTATTGTGGTAGAAAACCCTGACAAACATAGAACTCAATGGGAGCTCACAAAACAAAAATGCAAAATGGTGACCAAGAATAGATCTAGTGTGATCTAATGCAATGAAGGTGACTAATGAATGGGGAAAACCCCCCTATTTATAACAAAATATTGGGGTGGTCTAGAACTCGGTGCATGAATAAAATATTATTAATCGAATTCTAGAAGCACCTTTTAGGAATATTTTATTATATTTGTTGGGGGGGAAAGGATTCTTGACTTGGGTCAATTCCTTTATTTATAAATAATAAATAAATAAATGATTTATTTATCATTTTAGGGGAATGATGGGAATATAATTAAATAAATAATGGTTTATTTAATTATTTATGGATGATTTAATCAAATTTAACTAAGAATATTATTTAAATAATGATTTAAATAACTTGTTCTTAGGAAATAATTAAATAAATAAGGATTTATTTATTAGGAATTTGGCTTCTGTGATCCATAAATTGTGAGAAAATCTTTCGGTAAAAATCACATCAGAATAATTTTGGTCGACGTGTTTCGAACCAGCCAGTGTGGTTCATCATCAGGACAAGATGAAGAATCTGATCAGATAACCCAATTAAATAGATAAGAAAATCTTCAACTAGCCGTTTGTAAGATAACGGCTAGTTTGACTAAATCTAGGAAATGAAAACAAAAAAAAAACAAAAAAAATTAATGATTTCTTATTTATTTATTTATTTATTTTATTTTATTTTATTTTTTAATTTTATATTTAAGATTAAAATATAAAATATCAACCTAAATAATAAAACTAAATAGAATTGAAAATAAAATAAAAATAACTATAAAATAAAATACATTAAAAATAAATTAAATAAAATATACAAATAAAAACAAGTAAGTAAATAAATAAATATTAATAATTTATTTTAAAAATTATATCATAAATTATATCATTAATTTCCTTGTTTTGGGTTAAATATGACCAAATGAGTTATTTTAATGGTGAAAGCAATTTTACTTAGGGTAAAATTGGTCTTACATGGTGTACTTGGGTTCATCTAATAATAATAGGTTAGATGACCAAAAAAATGGTGTAACAACTATGATAATGGATCAATAGACAGACCAAGAGTTGAGATCCAGAGTGATCTTCAGGCAACAAAAGGTGACAAATGAATGGGAAAACCCTTCTATTTATAACAAAATATTGAGTTAGTCTAGATATTGGTGCATAATTAAAATATTATTAACCAAATCTAGATCCAACTTTTATGGAATATTTTATTATATTTGTTGGAGGGAAAAGGAATTTGAATTGAGTCAAATCCGCTTATTTGTAAATAATAAATAAACAAATGATTTATTTATCATTTTAAGGATGTGATTAAGTAACAATAAATAAATAAATGATTTATTTATCATTTTAGGATATGGTTGAGTAATAATCAAATAAATAATGATTTATTTAATTATTTAAGGGTGAATTAGTCATATTTAACAAAAAATATTATTTAATAAGATTTAAACAATTATTCTTTAGAAAATAATAAGATAAATAATGATTTATCTAATTAATTTCTTTGTTTTGGGTTAAATATAACCAGAAAAATTAATTAAACTACTCTTTAACTAATTATTTCTTGAGGAAAATCAAACAAATATATATTTGTTTAATATTTCCTTATGGGGTTTCCTGTTTAGACCACAAACAACTTAATAAAGGTGATTTACTAAGTTATTTTCATAGTGAAAGCAATTTTACTTGGAGTAAAATTGGTCTTACATGATGTACTTGGGTCCATCTAATGATAATAGGTTAGATGACCAAAAAATGGTGTAACACCCATTATAGAACTTGATGACAAATTTCCAATGGTGCTGATGGTTCGTCAAATGGAGCTATGGTCTGGTCGCAATGGGTGACAGAAAAACTAAGATTTTTCCTATAAAATGGCTTTTTTCCTCCAATTTTAATTCATTTTCTAAATGAGATGTGGTGAATTTGGAGAGGAGGAGGAGGCCCTAAATATTATGGAGGTCATAGTGAATAAACCGACCAATAGAATCAAGATTCGTTAGTTGGAGGTAGATAACCTAACCTTAATTTGCATTTCCATCAATTTACATTTTCATATTAGGGTCTCAGCTATTTGTGGGAGATTGTTTCCCATCCTCATGGTTAGAACATAGTTTTATGGCCATATTATGCGTGTTGGAACAAATATGTGGGCCCAGGAACTATGTTCACGTAATTATGAAGGTAGAAACTATGTTTTGGACTGGAGAGGTGGGTTGGTCTGTTGGCCTAGTAAGAGGTTAGAATAAGTTGTTTTGATGGTTTTCTTTATGTTTGAGAATTTTTTTTTTGGTGCTTGTAGGTATGGAAGACCTAAATATTAAATGGTGTGAATGAGACTTGGACACTCTTCAGACTGAGATTCAAGGGAATCAGGCAGTGAGAGGAGCATTGGCTCGTTATGGGGTTCTCAAATTGTTGGAGAACCTACTGATGAGGGTAGGTGAGCCCTTACTATCAAGGATTGTGAGCTACTGGGATCCAGATCATGAGGCATTTATAGTGCAGGGGTAGAGGATTGAGTTCACAATCCAGGATATCTATTTTTTGATCGAATTTCCTCCCTATGGGTGGTAGGGGATATACATCCAATATTTCCTTGTGGGAGGAAGATAGGAGAGTTTGTGGAGCACCATTGTCGACCTGGTGGTCATGCAAAGGGAACGACCATAACGATCAACCACCTAGAGTGATTAGAGACATGGGATGTAGCCTCATTAGTGGTGCAGATATTGGGAAGCCATGTTTTCATCACATCACTGGAGGGCAGATAATGTTGGTAGAGAGTGTTTTTGGAGTGACCTACTATGGGTGGGCCTAAATGATGCTGTCATCGTTGAAACTATGCAGGCAATGGGTCAATGAGAACTATTCATTTGGTACAGTTATGTGCTCCTTCTTCTTTGAGACGATCCCTACCATGCATCCATATATGCAGATCTGGGATGGGCGCCCACAAGAGCCCAAGATGCACCACTGGGGGCAGCTACTACGACAAGGTGGAGGAGGGGGAGTTGTGCGAGTGTTCCTACTGGATTTTTTTTCTCATTGGGATCAGATGTCTCTCTACATAGATGACTATCCATATAGTGGTATGAACTTTCAGGGTGATCCTGACTTGCCACTTTCGCCGGGTTGAGCATGGGGTCCAGATGGTAAGTGAAAGTTGCTATTTTGGTTGCATGCAAAGTTTTTAGAATGTGTTTGTTGTACTGATTATTAAACTTATAGTATACCAATATAACACCAGTAAAACTGACAGGATATGTAGGATGAGCTGCAACACTTGGGGCTGCAGATCAGGGTGGATTGAAATCACACCGGAGACTAGACAATGATCTCTATTGAAGGACCTTCATCGTAGATGCGATGTGGTACTAACTGGGGTGTCAGAGCATGGGTGGCACGAGTTATAAGATCGATATACAGATGAGTGCACTAGTCTTCCCTCATAGTGGCGAGGTATCATGCGATGCATGGCGATGGTCGGTCAGGTAGTTCGGGATCTATGAGCTGGTGGTATGGAGCCATTGGCTCGGGGGCCTCCAGATAGTGATTAGGGATAGGGACATATGGTTCCCATTTTTGGTTATGCAACATCATATGGGAATGTCAGATGTATTTAGAGTAGTGGACTCCAAACACTTACGTTTTTTATGTGGTGTTACATAATATGGTTATGCATATTTTTATATGATGATTGTGGTTCACCATTTTTTTATATTATGGTTGTATTCTATTATATGCATGTGATAAATGCCAATTTAGGATGTTATTTTCAATGGTATCTACATAGTTATTTTGGGCTCTAGAAACATGGCTAAATGTAATGGATTCAAATTCACGTGCCAAAATCTTAACTTGTAGATATTTTCTAAATAGGACATGATTATGCACATGATAAACACCATTCAATTTCATGACAATTATAAAGGAATCAAGATGAACATGAAGATAAAGAATGCGATGATGAAGGGCATCAACTAACAAACCTATTACAACATCATATCCAACCTAGTTATTGGTGGTAGATCCGATGCAAACGCCATTGGAGTGAACTATCGAATATAAAAAGGTAAAAATGGCCCAAGCTATCGAGGATAGATTCCTAGAGAAGTGACTCGCACCATCGACATAACCGATATATGGTGTGGATGATGGATCCATCTGAAAGACACAATAAGACAACAAATGAGATGAAGGGGGTGAATGTAGGCTACCTAAATGCATAACAAAAATAGATACACGCATTTCAATGGGAAATCTTATGGGAAAAATTTCTTAAGGTAGAGTGCATTACGAGGGTTATGAAGGATTTTTCCTTCAAAATCCTCTAAAAATAATGCCCCCTTTCCAAAACATTGGGTGTCAATGTGTAATATTCCCAATTATCCATGAGCTAGTTGGAATATTACATTTTGTTTTCCTGTCTTGTTTTATGAATAAAATGACAATGGAGGTCCATAAGTCTCCTTAATAATGAATAAAATCAATGCCAATGTTGAAATAAGACATCTTGGAATCTTAATTGAGCACCCTTAGGTGTGAAAAAGGGCTGGAACATCTTGACTGGGTCAACTTTGAGCAAATCAATAACACTGTCAAGGAGGAGTGGCATTCAATGAGGGACATCGAAGTTTTAGATGGAGACACCTTGCATGGAAGTAGTGTCATAAATGAAAGGGGCTTAGGGGTTGGAAGCTCATTTATTATAAAAGGAAGAAGATGGTAGCCATATTCATTGCGAGTGCTGTTTAGAATTGGGTGTTCCTAATCGGGAATCCCACCTCTTTCCTTGAGAGGCCTCTTGGAAGATAATTGTACTTCACTTCCACATTCAAGCTTTAGGCCAAGCTTCATCTTACATCTACAACGCAGATCTTGTTGAGGGTTGAGTTGTTTTGTAGGTTATAGCAGTGGAGACCACATTTGGGTCACTTCAGTACTTATTTTTAGTGGAGAAGGGTTCCTTTCCATTGGGAGGACAGTAAGAAAGGCCCTTGAGCCAATTTTCATATCTTGCATCCGGCCACATATTTATTTGGCCCTACAATGCAGTTTCATTCTAGATCTGCATTATTTTGAGGGAGGAGTTGGAGGGTGGTTTCAGTACACCATTTGGAGAGGAGGTTTTATGGAGAAGGGATCAACCTTTCATCTAGGAGATCCATTGGAGGAGGATGCACTATTTTTTATATCAGATTAGCCACACTTTCTAGATCTATATGTTGCAGTGAAGGGCTTTGATTATCATCTTATATGGTGATGTATTTATGAAAACCCTTGTGGGGTTCTTAAAAGGAGCTTGTATGGTGCCTAGATATGTACTTATTGTATCTTTTGAGACATATATCAGCCCATGATATTTTTTATATTCATTTTCTGTAGATGTGTTCTTTAAACATCGCTATAGCAGTCTTCCGACATTTTGATATATAATAACAACACCTCTTTTGAGGGTTTTGTCCATTGGAGGCTTATTTTATCTTGTTTTACATCTTATGGCCCATTTATTATGCATATGTTACTGCTATTATAATGATTAGAAGGTATCCATATTAGCCTCTTTCTTTTATATGATGATTATCACTGCTATTCCAACATTTTGCACTATATTCCTGCTTTTCCCATTTGGGAATATTACAGTGGTATCAAAGCATAATCTTGGCACAACCTGTGCATCTTGAAAAACCAATATGTCATTAGAAGAAGGAGATCCTCTTACAAATAGAGGGAAGAGGTATCAAAGAAGAAGATACTGGAATTTTGATTATACAAATGATAAAGAAGACAAGGGTAAAACCCCTTTATCAAGAGGAGAATATGAAGAGAAGGAGTTTCGTAAGATTCTTCTCAACGCTATGAAATTGATAGAGAAATAAAGGAGATGAGGATGGATAGATACAAGGAATCCCCTAAAGGATTCCAACATGGTGAAGGCTTCTACATTTCTCATCACTGGAGTGATCAACCAGTGTAGCAACAACAAGTTTCCCAACACTCTACAATGCCTACATTCTTAGCAGTGGGAAATGAAAGGTTTAAAGAACAAGAAAATCTTGAAGAATATTTCATGGAGTATGAGTCTCAATATCAGGGATTCAAGGACAACTTGAGTTTTCAAGAATTTTTTCATATCAAGGATAATAGGAGACCCAAGCATCATAATAGAGGTGGAGGATTCATTCAGAATCATGATCTACACCACACTATGGGAAGATTTGTCTTACCCAACTTTTATGGGTCATCTAAATGCACTGCCAAATCATGGGTAGAGAAGTTTGACATCTACTTCCAGTTGAACAAAGTTCCAGAGATGGATGCCATTAAGATAACAGCGCTGCACCTTGAGGGTGAAGCACATGATTGGTGGTTCCATGGCTTGTCTACATTAGGTCATGCCAATGTGAATGCATATTCAGAGTTCACAAGGATATTGGTGGAGAGGTTTGATAGAAGAGATCCTGAGGCACCATTCATGGGGCTTGCAAAGCTCAAACAATCAGGTAATCCAGAAACTTATATTTATGCATTTCTAAGACTTTCTGTTATGGTTCTTGATTTATCTGCAACAAGAAGGGTCTATATGTTCATTGATGGGTTATAATAACCTCTTCATGGGTTGGTTAAGTATACCAAGCCCACTACCCTTCAAGATGCCACTGAAAGGGCTAGAGATCTTCAAGATGCCTTTCCAAAAGCAAAGGCAACATTTCAGCATAAGCCCTCTTTTCCATCAAAGGGAAAATATGAGAAGGCTCCTTTCTCAAAGGAGATCCAAAATAAAAAAACCTCCTGATGATGATGTCCGAAGAGAATTGAGGAGGAGGAAGCTTTGCTTCACATGCCAAGAATCTTGGGAACCCGGACATAAATGTGCAGTAGGAAAACACACTACATAGAGGTCTTCTCAGATGATGAGGAGGAAAAAGAAGAGGAACCATAAAGAGGTCACAGTGCTGACACTGCAGAAGATGATCCAACACCATCAGGAGATGGGAATGGGGCATTTTCTCCAATTAGAGGGGCTCTTGCATCATCGAGAGGGGTGCCCATGTTGAGATTCAACAAGATGATGAGCTTAGTGAAAAGAGTCGCCTTCAATAAGTGGGCCCGTAGGCTAATTTTGGCACAAAGTCTACTTTTAGACTATGTCTATTTTTAGACATGTCGATCATATTCTATGAGTTGCAGGATGATACTTGTGGATTGTTGGTCAAGTTGGAAAAATAGATGGACTTCTATTTTTAGACATATTGGGCGGAATCTATTTTTAGATTTCTAGTCTAAAAATAGATATGTCGAATATTATTAGCTCTTAATAATATTTGGAATATAAACATTATCTTATTCTCTTGGAGCACTTCAGTTAAGTGCACAGATGTGGCACAACAGCTGACAGAAGGAATTATGCTATTACTGAGGGTTTACTGGAGCTAATGCATGAGGAATTCAGTTAGAACTCATGTGACAGAGTTTGGTGGAGTTGTAGAAGTAGTTGGTGGAGTTGTGTTCAGTTTAACTCAGTTAGACACAGTTGAGCTAGTTGTATTTAGTCTAACTGATTGATACACTAGTGAGAGTGGTGTGAATTAATTATTAATTAATTCACTATTAAATAATAATCCTCCATTAATTAACCGAAGAATAAGAGGCTAACTACAAAAGGCATGACACGCTCTGAGACCAGTGGAGAGGTAGGTGAAAGAGAAAGTGTGACTATCAGTTGTGACTATAGTGATGCATTGATTGCATCCAACACTCAGTGGAGATGCCAATGAGGATTGCGCAGTGCAAGCCAGGTGGATTCAAGTTCATTCAGAGCCACTCTTCTGTAGGGATTGCACAGTAGAGGCAGGCTAGAAGGTGGCAGAGATCGGTGCATGGATTTGCTAGATCAAACCTGATTAGTGTGTAGCGATTGTATTGTACTGAGAGCTTGATATGATCAGCTTTGTATGAGGATTGTTACATGATCTCTATGACATATATTATATACAGATAGTTGCAGTTTTTAGCTTTAGGCTTTCCCATTAAATCACTGTGTTAATGTGTGTGAATTTTTATGGTTTCATGTGTGCATTGCAATTGATTTAATTTCTGCATGTGATGATCAATGGTGGAATAGATTCTATATTATGTATGAAGTCAAATAGTGTGTGATCAGGAGAATATTAGACATATAACACATTAGTTATATAATTTATACAACCCAAGTACTTGAACTTGAGGTTAGAGGTTCCATTCTAGATTAGAGGGTTTCTGTTTTGATTTACAGTGGGGCTACCCACAATTTTATTGATGCCCAACTAGTGTAGAGGAGGGAAATACCCACTAATGATTTTGAGGGATTTTCTGTTTTGGTCCCAGGAGATAGAACTATGAAATGCATGCATTATTTTCCATCCTTATCTTTCAATATGGGGACATATACATTAACTGATCACTTCTTTGTGGTTGACATACCTGACACCAATGTGATATTGGGTGTGTAGTGGTTAATTACTTTGGGGAAGGTCACCACAGATTGGGAGACTTTGAAGATGGAATGGGTGGATAGAAAGAGTAGCAAAAATCATATGATCAAGGGTGTGCACACATATCCCTCACATACAACTTCCACACAGAAAACAAAGATGTATTTGCGTAGTGGAAGTAAGGACCTAACAGTCCCATCTATTATGCACATGACTTTGGCCCATGGGACATTATTGTTTTGTGGCAAACCACTTGGGATGCCACTTGATCCAAATTTGGTGAGACATGTATCACATCATGATGCAAAATTCATAGATCAAGGAGGAATGGGAGCATCAGAAGGCCATGATACAACGCTGAGATCTTAGGTAGACTCAAGGAGGAGGGAGATATTCTCCCAACATCATCATTACCCACTCACATTTCAGATTCTGTGCTGTGGGAGGAGCAACATGGGAAGGATAGCAGCCTTCCAATATGTACCTTTGGCATGTGAGATGTCAAGGAGAAGGGAAGCCATATGACAGATGTTCTTTGTGATAGATCATCAACGCTGTCACTATGGAGGATAGATCCCTATTGGAAATCCCACCTGATGGTGGATTATTCCAAGGATCTTTTTGCATGCATGATACTTGATGACCAACTTCAAGAAGAGGGATATTTAGTCCAAGATGAATTCATCTACTATCATGGTAGGATCTTCTTATCTAGAGCTTCCAAACTCAAGGAGAATTTGCTACAAAGAGCTCATGAAGAATTTCTCTTCAGCCATACTTATTCTATGAGAGCATACAACACTATCGATAGAGAGCTACACTTGGAAAGGCTTTGAAGAGGAGATATATCAACATTTTAAAAGATGCATGGACCATGTGGAGATGGGAGAGATACATAACTCAATGATGGAGTTATCATAGCCACCTCTTTCCTCTTTTGGAATGAGAGGGGATCTATCTATGGACCACCCCATTTGTATGAGAAGAAATTTTGGTAAGGAACATGCTTATGTACATGATGTTTCATTTGATGATTATTTTAATTCATTTACCATGTATATGCAGGCCATTTATCCAAGGAGGAGCATTCTTCCATATAAAATTCATGGCCAAATTTGGGCCATAAACATTTCTGAACATGACCACTCCCTTGGAGGATATAGGGAGATGTTGTATCACTGTGGGTGCACTTGAAAGGCACCAAAAATTTCGCACCTTTCTAGTTATTATGAGAAAACTTGGACATAAAGTAAGTGGTGGGGAAACCACTTACCATATCACTATCTAATGCAGTCAGGAGATTTACTGCACTGGTTCCACATGTGGGACTATGACCCACCTCCATTTTTGCATATTTCTGTTCATATGTACTTGGTTTTGATCCCATACATTGATGATTTAGTTATCCTTTTTATGGGAATGATTGGAGGGAGGATGGGAGGAATGAATGTGACCTATGGGAGAGAGATTATCCATGTTCACTATGCTACATGTTTCAAGGAGGACCTTGGGCAAACCATGATTGTTTCATTGGATGTATTTCTTCCTTGTGGGATGAGTCATTTGCATTTGATGAGAACTTTGGAGGAGCATTTCATGGAAGGATGGATTGGGAGACACTTAGCTAATGAGGGAAGCTTATCACATGATGGTGACACTAGTGATGGAGGAGATGAGTTGCAGCACTCACCTTGTCAATTGCTTGAGGACAAGCAACATTTGGGAAGGGAAGACTATAATATTCCCAATTAGCCATGAGCTAGTTGGAATATTAAATTTTGTTTTGCTGTCTTGTTTTATGAATAAAAGGACAATGGAGGTCCATAAGTCTCCTTAATAATGAATAGAATCAATGCCAACGTGAAAAGAATACATCTTGGCAGCTTAATTGAGCACCCTTAGGTGTGAAAAGGGGTTGGAACATCTTGACTGGGTCAACTTTAACCAAATCAACAACACTATCAAGGAGGAGTGGCATTCAATGAGGGACAACACAATTTTGGCCTTGCATGGAAGTAGTGTCATAAATGAAAGGGGCTTAGGGTTTGGAAGCTCATTTCTTATAAAAGGAATAGGATGGCAGCCATATTCATTATGTATTGGTATATGATATTTCTAAATATATGGTCTATTTAGCTTTCTTTGGATGTTATGTAAGATTGCAAGTGCTGTTTACCACTGGGTGTTCCTGATCAGGAGTCCCACCTCTTTCCTTGAGAGGCCTCTTGGAAGAGAATTGTACTTCAATTCCACATTCAAGCTTTAGGCCAAGCTTCATCTTACATCTACAACACAGATCCTGGTGAGGGTTGAGTTGTTTTGTAGGTTGGAGTAGTGGAGACCACATTTGGGTCACTTTAGTACTTATTTTCAGTGGAGAAGGGTAACTTTCCATTGGGAGGACAGTAAGGAAGGCCCTTGAGCATATTTTCATATCTTGGCATCAGGCCACATATTTATTTGCCCCTATAGTGTAGTTTCATTCCAGATCCGCGTTATTTTAAGGGAGGAGTTGCAGGGTGGTTTCAGTACACCATCTGGAGAGGAGGTTTTCTAGAGAAGGGACCAACCTTTCATCTAGGAGATCCATTGGAGGAGGCTTCACTATTTTTTATATCAGATCAGCCACACTTTCTAGATCTATATGTTGTAGTGAATCTTCAGCCCTAGGGCTTTGATTCCCATCTTGTATGGTGGTGTATTTCTGAAAACCCTTGTGGGTTTCTTCAAAGGAGGTTGTATAGTGCCTAGATCTATACTTATTGTATCTTTTGAGGCATATATCAGCCCATGAAATTTTTTATATTAATTTTCTATAACTATGTTCTTTAAACAATGCTGTAGTAGTCTTCCGACATTTTGATATATAATAGCAACACCTCTTTTGAGGGTTTTGTCCATTGCAGGCTTATTCTATCTTGTTGTACATCTTATGGCCCATTTATTATGAATATTTTACTAATGTTATAATGATTAGAAGATCTCCATATTTGCCTCTTGATTTTATATGATTATTAACACTACTATTCCATCATTTTTCACTATATTCCTGCTTTTCCCATTTGGGAATATTACACAATGTATTTGTAATATTCCTTTTTCAGGATTTGCTAGAATAGGGTCCTCTAGGACGTTGTATAAGGAAGCCAATGAAAAAATAATCTAAACCGAGACTTGGATCCCTTTTTTTACCCTTCATACACTACACTTGAAAAATTTTAGCTCAAAGAAATAACCCTAGGAGGGTTATTCAGATCCTCCAATCCTATGTATCTCAAACAAGGCTCAGAATGGAGAGCTACAACAATACATGAAATTCAACAAGAAGCAACAGTGAAATATCAATACATATGGTGCAAGAAGAGAGCATAGAAATTATATTATGTGCAGCAGCAAATAGATATACAAGAACTTGAGGAAAGCCCTCTTAATATAGGCTAGATCAGCCCCAAGACAAATGTACATGCAACAGTGAAAGTACCCAGCTACACAACCCAACAACAGGCTATGACTGTGCGGTCAATAGTGAGAAATGACTGAAAACTGATATATATACAATGATATAGCAATAATAGGCTCAAATAAAGTAGGGGAGCAATATCTCAACCCCAGGAAACAATACTACAACAATCCTCCAAGGGATTGTCTAGAATGTACAAAATGGAAAAATGCCGGAGTTGCTGGGTAGCAGCAGCAACTCAATAACAATAAAAAAATGGAGAAGGATGGAAATGCTGCAAATGATGAAGTAACCTCCTCCAATTATATTCAAAGTGAAAGGCTTCTCCCTTCACTGAAGATTACACCCTCCAATCCACAGTGTGAACCCCTCTTGCAAGTGCCCTCTGAAAATAACGCAATATGAGGAAGAGACAGCACTGGGAATGAGATGAAACATATGGCCCAATGAAAAAATCTGCAATGAAGCTCTGGGATCTTCCTCACTGATCTCCTAGAGGAAGAATGAGCTTCTCCTCTGCAAAACTAGCTCCGGAAGTGGGTGATAATGAATCCTCACTGCAACCCCCAACAACTCAACATTTCTGCCAAGCTGGAAAATGCTGTAGCTGAAGATGGTCACCTTGGCCTCAAGCTTGGATGTGAGGAGAATGAATATCAGGTCCTCCAAAGCTTCCCAATTAAGGAAAGGAAACTTCTAAACATAAATCTCCCTTGTGCTAAGCAGCACAAGCTATCCCAGTTGAACAACTGGAGAGAGCAGAGCAAAATTGAAATATTCAACATAATGAGAAATGGATCTCCTTCCCTCTTTTATGCCAAGAGGAGGCTTCCTTGCCATGTACCCCACCCATTATGGTTTCTCTCATCCAATAATATCCCTCCTATCAAATCTATGATGTCTTCTCATGCAAGCTACTCCTCCTTAGGCAGCGCTGTTTGACTTGGTCAAACTTGACCTAGCCTTCTTGTATTTTCCCCTTTTCACACTAGGAGATGACAAATAAACCACTTAAGTGACCCATTTGCACATCAGGAGTGTTTATTATGCTTCTTCATGGGCCCCCTTACCCATTTTATTCTTTTTATTAAAAGGAAAGAAAAATTAATGTTCTAATTAAATTAATGAAAATTTTGGAACATTATAGTCCTCCCCTCCCAAAGGTTGCTTGCCCTCAAGCAAGTGCAAGGGTAGAATGATTCTTCTTCTCCTCTCCAGCAGCACCCATGTATTATTATCTCCTCCAAGAAATAGGATTCTATTACACCAATAAAGCTCCCACAATGCCTCTCCTCAGCATGTAGATTAGCTACCAAGCTATCATCATGAAAAAGTGAGGTGCTCAAGAGAGTGGAAAAGTGTTGTCTAGAGGTCCTCCCAAGGTATGGAGTCTGAAATGTGTTGGGAGACATTCTCCCCATGTGTATCTTCCATCCCCAAGAAATCAACCATGCAAAATGAGTCACCTTCCAACTAGGCAACTCCGGGAAATCATCCCCCACCCTGGGCTCATGTTGAATAGTGTTGGGTCGTTAATATACCATTATTATTATCACTTTTGAACACTTATTCCACCCATTTCTACTATTCTTCATCATGTCATTTATTATAATTTATTATATAAATCCATTTTATGATGATTTATGCTTCTATGAATGAATATTATTTATTCTCCTTTATTTCTAATAAATTGATGATTATGCATGATTTTATCAATGATAGTTTTAATAAATCAGTTGTAACATTATTCACCATTTTTACCCTCCAAGATAATTTCCAGATTGAAGATTTGATAATTAAAAGTGCCAACTCAGAAATTCGCTGGAATAAGAAGTGACGGTTTTGCTGTTCAGATTTCGAGCAAATGAAGCAGAATCTAGAAAATCTGGAACATGGGTTTTGTCCAGAACGGACCCAGTTAACTTTATGAAAGAAAGGTTTGCCCAAATTCGGCTTTTACTAAGAGAAATGCAGGGTTCTTTGAGCACGATTTTCTGAGATTTATTGTTGCGGCCATCCTCCAAATCTCAGCTGCAAAGCCAAATTCGCCTTGTTCTTGTTGATCAAATGGTTAGAAGCAAACCAATTTTGTAATAGAAATCATGTTATACTTATCTTTATTGTAACTTCTCTCTGATCTCTCTCTATTTAAATGAAAGCGGAGATTAGAGATGGGGATGATTTGGGGATGATTGGAGGATGATTTTTGGGGATTCGAATGATGGAATTGAGGATGAATTAGAGATTCAGAATTGAGGATGGCAGAGAGAATGGATAATGGATGAGAGATTGAGAGAATTCTTGTTGTAATCCACTGTAACTCTGCTTTGATATTTTAATATAAATATAGTTGCCATTCCATCTTTGATCCTGAAGTAACCCAGCAGCATCTGCTGGCGGCTAAGGGCCCAGCCTCTGGTGGAGTACGCTGCTGCTGTATTATATCTTTATGCTTCATGTGTGGTTTTATTTCTTTCTTTTACTCTGTTCAGTAATCTGACGCACTTTCCTGTTTTACATATCAGCGCTATTAGATATACTTGATTGGATACTATCGTTATCTGCAACATGAATGCTATGTTATCATTTTAACTTTGTATCGCATTGCTGTTCCTTTTGATAATTGATATAACATTGTTGTTCCTTACAGATTGACATTCGATTACAGATTAACCGCGCTATATGTTCCTAAATCGGTACAACCGTATGATGTATTCTTAAATTGTGACTGTTGTTTATTCGGGATTGTTGTTCCGTTACACTTGCTGTTACTTTATAGTTATGATTCATGCATATTGTATCGAAGCTCGGATTACTGTCCCTTTTAATGATAAGTGTGTTGCGTGCATTCATATTTAATCTGCTGTTCCATTTCCTGTTATTCGCATTATCTTTGCTTTGGTGTGAGAGACGATCTGTGGCTGTAGTGAACCTTGGCATTTACTGCCTAGCTCCCAGACCCGTGGTCCATGCTCTAATTTCCTTTCCATCAGTTTCCAAAGGGATGGGCTATTGTTGTCGAACCCTTGACTGATACATTGCTTATTTTTCCGAATGAATAATTTAGGCTTCAAGGTATTTTGTTGTTGATTTCCATTAATTAGAGTTTGCTGTTCAGATTCCTTTAATTACAGTTTTCTTTTAAAGAGTTTTCCTAGTTTACTTTCAATGGCAGCTTTAGTTTAATTTCTATTTCCTTTTAATTGCTTTAAAGAAGGACTCTCAACTGTAGAGAACATTGGTTATTGCTTCCTCGTTCCTAGATTGATTGTCTTGTTCCGGTTTGATTTCAATTGCATCAATATCCAGAGGAATGAGTTATTGCTACTGTATCCTCGATTGATGGTTGTTTGAGTGAATGATTTAGTTTAGAACATTTCAAATTCTTGCTGTTCCAACTAGATTTTGTTTCCAGCTTTCATTTACTTTTGGATTTTAAGCACTATACTGCAAAACATTACTCTTGAGTAAATAGCCGCCTCAGACTGAGTACACTCTTGAAATAAAAAGTCGTCCCTGGGTTGATAATTAATGTGAAGGTAATTAGGAGTTAAAAAGACCCTTTTTATCGCTCCACAAATAGGTGGGTTGGAAATCTGAACATGGTAGGCTTCATGGCCTTCCCCACGCTGTCCTCTTCTCCACTTATGGTAAGTGTGGAGTGAAAGCTGAACTTGGGCTGCAATAGTGTTGCCCTCAAGTGACAAGATGAAGTCTAGATGTCCAAGGATCTCTCCTCCAACGCTGCAAATCAAGCTGGCCCGGATCATCTCATATGTGATGAGTTGAAAGTCATCATCATATGGCATCCCATAAATTATATGGTTCACCTCATGAAGAAACAATTGCCTTATCATGGTGACCATATCATCTTCCATACTCCCCTTAGAGCATGTACTGCAAAAAGTATGGAGGTCTTCTCCCCCAAAGAGCACATCCTTCCAATGTGTCCCTCCTTCCTTATGATACATATGGGGTTGCTGCTGATATATGGCTGAAACATAATGATCTTAAAGAGAGACCCAAGCCATCCCATCAAATCCAACACCCATGGGGTGCCTCCCAAAAAACTCAAGCTCCCCAAATGGCTCCTCCCATTTGAAAGCAAGAGGTGTAACATGGAAATCAAGGCTGGCCCACTTTTTTTTTCTGAAACATGTAATATGAGAAGCATGGGAAACCATACTCCCTATGGGCATCCTCAACTTTTGTGCCACTCCTCCAATAGTGCTTCCCATGTCCAACGTTCTACTAGCAGAATATGGAAGAATAAATATGTGAGAGCAAGGAGGTGAAACATAGCTCCACACATGGAACCAATGTAGGGCATCATTGGCCTGCCTCAATATATATAGTGCAACAAGTGTCCTTCTAGCCACTTTATTGATTCCACATTCATCTTACAAGATGAGATCATGAAAACATAATTTGGTGCCAATGGTGCACCCCGAAAATCCTGTGGCTTTCCCCCACAATCCACCAATAAGATGGCCATCATAATTGTTGCAATTGACCATAAGTACAACAAAACATAATGTGCAAGAAGGAAATACCCTCCTTGATATGATATGCTACTCAAAAAGATAAGAGAGTGCAAAACATAAAGCAAATAGTTACCTCCCTCATCATGTACTCCGGTCTTGGAGATGAAATGGCTCAAATGAAAGTTCTCCCTTACTGCAACAGAGTAGGGAAGTGGTTGTGCCAACCATATAATCATCTCTTGGGTTGTGCATATATCCATATGCTGATATACATCCTTTAGGATGCCCACCCAAGTGGACTCCTCCATCAACAAGTAGTATGCATAAGAATGCATGAAAGGAGAATCCATAAATGCTGCATGTAGGTGTCTCCCCTTGTGCTTGTGAATACAAGCCAAGAAGATCAAGATATATTAAGGGATGCTGCCATCCATTACTCCCTCATCCTCATCTCCTACATTTCTCCAAAGTACATTAGTTGTTAAGTGGTTTTGGGAACACTCCAATAAGTAATCCCAACTCTGAAGTGACAACGCTGCTGGCCTGTGGAGTAGGGCCACTGTCATCTCAAAGATCAACTCTTTGACATGGATCTTGTCAAAGAATATATTCATCATGTTGCTACACATATAGAGTTCCTCCCATGAAGAAGGTACTTCTTGGGCATCTAAGGCCAAGGAGCAATCCCTTTGCACTATGCTAGTGCCTCCTCCTGCTCCTGCAACATCTGAATATAATCTGAGCAACAAGAATGTTTGCTGCTCCTCCATAATCCCACCATAACAAATATGTGAAGGTGGCATCATGAGTGGCAAGAAGAATTCCATCTTATCATAATGCACCCATGCTCCATTCTGCCCCATGGTGTAAGTATCCTTCCAGTCCACCTCCCTCTCCATACCCCATGAAAAAGGATAGGACCTATGTTGGCCAAACTCTCTCAAGAGTAGCCAACGCAACATTGCCTCTTGCTGCCCTGTGTCATAAACTTGAAAAAGGCTCACCATCCTCTTGCCTTCCGTCCACATCCACTCAACTCCTTGTGGATGTCTTCCTTCATCCTCCATCTTGGTATCCTCCCAACAAGGGCTACCATATTCCCAAAACAGATTTTGGCCTTTGCATTTCATGGGACATTGAAATGCAATCTCCTCCATGAAAAAGTTTCTAAACCCCAACCTCAATGGTGGTACACAACATATAAATGATGTACAAGAATTATAGTACAATGCAGTGAAAAATTCCTGCTCTAGGCAATCAGCATGCAATGATATACAACCCTCCATGAGAAATAAAAACTTAGGCATACCTTGGAGAGTTTTGGAAGAATCTTGTGTTGCAGCAAGAGTATCTTCCCCAATAGTGCTGGATGCATCAATTTTTGGAGATTAAGGTTACTTCTCCATCACTATGACAGTGCTGGTATGTTCCTCTTCAACAGGTGGTGAGGGCTCCTCCCTCCTTTGACCAAATATTCTGATCAATCTTTGAGAAAAATCAGCAAGAGTAGAAACCCTTGCATGGTCCCAATGGCTAAACCACCAAGTATTTGCTTCACCCTCAAGGTGCAGTGCTACAACTTCTATAGCCTCTATATCTACTATAGGATGTAGTAGGAATAAAGGCTCTAGTTTCTTCACCCAAACCTCTGCTGCACATGTGAGTGTTCCATCAAATGTGGACAATAGAAATCTATTGCCTCTCATCATCCCATAGCTATGGGTTATTCTCTCTTCTTTTTGCTGAATACATTATGGAAAAGATAGAGTCTCTTGGAAGGCTCTAGGGTTTTCTTTGTACTAAGCAATATAATCACTTACAATCTCGAATTCCAAGTGTTTTCCATGCTCCATTTTTACTCCTTGGTGAGAGTAGGAAGTGCATGGTCCTTCCTCTTCTCCTTTTTCAGTCTTCGCAACCTCCTTGGAGAATTATTTGCTGGATATAAAAAATGATGAGATTAATCTCATCCTCTACATCATCTTGATCTCTTCTATCTCTGTAATTCAAACTTCCATGGACTGGGCCAAGTTCGAAGCTCTGATACCACTGTAATATTCCTTTTTCAGGATTTGCTAGAATAGGGTCCTCTAGGATGATATATAAGGAAGCCAATACAAAAATAAGCTAAACTAGGACTTGGATCCCTTTTTTTACCCTTCATACACTACACTTCCAGAATATTAGCTCAAAGAAATGACCCTAGGAGGGTTATTCATATCCTCCAATCCTATGTATCTCAAACAAGGTTCAGAATGGAGAGCTACAACAATACATGAACTTCAACAAGAAATTGCAGTGAAATATCAATACATATGTTGCAAGAAGAGAGCATAGCCATTATATTATGTGCAGCAGCAAATAGATATACAAGAACTTGAGGAAAGCCTTCTCAAGATAGGCTAGATCAGCCCTAAGATAGATGTACATGCAACAATGAAAGTACCTAGATACACAACCCTGCAACAGGCTATGACTGCGCAGTAAATAGTGAGAAATGTCTGGAAACTAATATAGATACAATGATATAGAAATAATAGGCTCAAATAAAGTGGGGGAGCAATATCTCAACCCCAGGAAATAATACTACAACAATCCTCCAAGGGATTGTCTAGAATGTACAAAATGGAAAAATGTCAGAGTTGCTGGGTAGCAGCAGCAACTCAATAACAATAAAAAAATGGAGAAGGATGGAAATGATACAAATGATAAAGTAACCTCCTCCAATTATCTTCAAAGTGAAAGGCTGCTCCCTTCACTGAAGATTACACCCTCCAATCCACAGTGTGAACCCCTCCTGCAAGTGCCCTCTGAAAATAACGCAATATGAGGAAGAGACAGCGCTGGGAATGAGATGAAACATATGGCCCAATGAAAAAATCTGAAATTAAGCTTCGGGATCTTCCTCACTAATCTCCCAGAGGAAGAATGAGATTCTCCTCTGCAAAACTAGCTCTGGAAGTGGGTGATAATGAATCCTCACTGCAACCCCCAGCAACTCAATGTTTCTGCCAAGTTGGAAAACGTTGTAGCTAAAGATGGTCACCTTGGCCTCAAGCCTGGATGTGAGGAGAATGAATATCAGGTCCTCCAAAGCTTCTCAATTAAGGAGAGGAAACTTCTAAACATAAATCTCCCTTGTGCTAAGCAGCACAAGCTATCCCAATTGAACAGCTGGAGAGAGCAGAGCAAAATCAAAATCTTCAACATAATTAGCAATGGCTGTCCTTCCCTCTTTTATGCCAAGAGGAGGCTTCCTTGCCATGGACCCCACCCCTTAGGGTTTCTCTCATCCAATAATATCCCTCCTATCAAAGCTACGCTGTCTTCTCATGCAAGCTACTCCTCCTTAGGCAGCGCTGTTTGACTTGGTCAAACTTGACCTAGCCTTGTATTTTCCCCTTTTCACGCTAGGAGATGACAATTAAGCCACTTAAGTGACCCATTTTCACATTAGGAGTGTTTATGATGCTTCTTCATGGGCCCCCCTACCCATTTTATTCTTTTTATTAAAAGGAAAGCAAAATTAATGTTCCAATTAACTTAATGAAAATTTTGGAACATTACAATATTGGACACAAGGTGTATGTGGTTTGAATTCATGGGTTTGAAGTTAGGGGTTATATAACCAATATACCTTACTATGGATGAAGTATATGGAATCCACATCATGTTGATCATGGGTTAGCTGTGGAAGGAAGTACACATGATGGTGCATATCATCCCAAGGAAAATCATGGATGGTCATAGCTTCCATAGTGTCTTCATCTAAATGGAAGATGGGATAACTGGAGGAAGGGAGACCAAATGATGTGACAAAGATTCTTGGCGCATCATCATGAGAGATATGGTTCATGTACGCATCGTTATGATGGGTAGACAAAGAGCTAGTAGATGAAATAAATAACTATGTTGAAACCAAGGTGTTCGATGAGGGAGGTTCAACAGAAACACTAGAGGGAACTCCAATGGGGTTCTCATTCAGGACGAAAGGTAGAGAATGGCAACTGTAGTGTCTATTATCTCAACATCGAGGGGAGGTATCACAATGGGTGCAATAGAGTACTCATGTTCTGGTGTAGTGGCTGAGCCATAATTCACAAGTAGAGGAGTAGATGATCCACTATGAGTGGCCTCTATTTCATAAAGTGCCTGAAGGGTATCGCAAAAATATTTTAGATGACGAAAGTGATGAGAATAGTGGCCATAGTTATCACACAAATCACATGGATGATTTGTATGTAACGACTTATTATTCCTAATATGTTTAGGTAAGTCGACATGGACTTCCGGAATGTCGATGTTAGGAAAAGTATCGACAACCATAGGTTTGAGACAATGGAGTTCAGGGAAATTATTGGTGGCATGCTCAACAACATCACAAAAATCACACGATGGAGTAGGCTTCAAAGGCTTAGGTTGAGCTGGAGTTTTTTGGGGAGCCTTGTCCTTAGGTTCCTTCTTTTTGGCTTTGCCCCCCTCACTAGATGCTTTCACAACAGGAGTGGGTTCCTATTGACGTTGCTGTGGAACTGAATCAAAGGAAGGGGTCATAACGATTAGTTGGACAGAAGTCAAAGAAATATATGGTTTAAGTTGATATGGTGGAGTGTTTTCTGGAGGATCAATGTACCATACTAGGATCCCTACGGTCATATTTTGTAAACTCAACGTAGACATGAAAGGGACCGAAAATATTCCAGGTGGAGGAAATAAAAACGCTATCTGACCTGCAGGATAATTGCTTCGCGAAACAACTCCCGGATGGTTAAGGCCTGGAGGAATAGTTCCTGGTTGAAAAGAAGGAGGAGAGACACCAACAGAAGGAGGAGGTCCTTGAGGAGTTGATCCTGATGGCTGGGTCGAGTGGCCAACAAGAGGTTGCAAGAGTGCTGGCTATTGGATGGAAAAACCATGCCACTTTTGAGTAGCCTATGACCCTTGCAACATGCAAACACTAGACAAGATGGGCTCAAAAGTGGTAGGAGGTGGACCATAGTATGCACCAAGCAATGTGGAATATTTATAGACTCCTGGAGAGACATTGGTGAGAGGCGAGGCAGATTGATTTTTGGTGATCGATGAGATGGTAGATTGGGGTGATGTCCAAGACTTCAGATCATAATATGTCAATTGATCAATGGTGACGATATTTTTGTTATGGGGGAAGCACATCTTACGATGAACGACAAATGCGATAACTGACATCACATAGGTATAACTAAGTACTGTTGGTGTCTCGTTTTGTCCCCAATTACACCATCTACCACTCCCATTTTTCCCTCTTTTGTTACCAAAAGTACTCTTTTACCTACCTATCTATCACTAAAGCCTAACCCGAGGTAAATTCATTTACATTAGTGTCTTTTTACTATTTTGTGATTAAAATTTAAGTTATTTAAGTTAAATATCTAATGGGTTAACCAACTACTATCGGCTAGATGTGAATGATACATCAACATGATCAGAATGGAAGTAGAATTGTCAACGATCCTACCCTCTTGTTTCTGTACTCAACTACATGGTTCCTAAATCTGTACTCAACTACACCGAGACATGACTGACATCCTCTATGGCTTCTATGCTTTTAGAGGTCGGACTATGGCTTCTACAATTCTAGAGGCCGGACGTAACAATGAGGATCTTCACCACGCCATGCTGGAGGACAGAGATGCTCCATATCGTTGCAACGAGACTATGCCAAGGATGGCATTCATCGAAACTGCTATGCCAAAGTTGAATGCATCGTTCAGATTGTGCTGATATTTCCAACTGATATGGCTATATTGTGATTTCCTCACTGCCTATAAAAGGCCCGAGTATGTAATAAACTAGTTAGTCGATTTGTGAATTATGTATGCCAGACATTGAATTACCCAAAATATTGTTCATACTTCTCGCTATAATTGAAGACTGAGTTTCAATCAAGCATGAATATGGTTTGATCCATTTGTTTTGAGTTTTAGATTAATTGTGAGTTTCTAATCCGAATGCATTAGAATAATTCTGATTCTGTAATCTCTTTAGGCTTACCCAGGTATACCATCATTTGGGACAAGTTCTTCTGTCGAAGTCTAGGTATTTAATTGCATGTTGATTTGTTATGTGTGATTTTATTTAATCATTTGTAAGGTAGCTTTAGTTTCCGTAAGAAGCTATGTGTTACATATTATTTAGATCTCAGAGTGATTGTAATTGTTCTTAGTGTGCACCCAACAATCAATAACGAATGCAGAGAAGTGATGAATGGGCATAGGTGAACTATCCAACCTCGCATGATTGTGTGTGAGCCCTCTGCGTAGAGCTATACTCTTCCCCTTGGAAGAAAACAAAGTCTATTTTATTTCTAAGTTTGAAAAAATTCCATACACATTGAATTATCATGAAAACCACAAATTCACTCATCCTTTGATGCATCGAATTGGTCAGATTGCGTTATAGCTTGATTTAATAGATAGCTGGATCATGTGATAAGCTTGCAAGTTTTGAATGCCTGTAGAATCTTAATTTCATACATACATTTAAATTAGGAAATGATTAATGTGTGATCACATTCTTTCATAGCATGCACAAGTGAATTTCGAATGTAGTATTAGAGATTGATAGTGTGTTTCTAATTGTGTTTAAGTTAGATATCCTATGGATGTTTCGACACTAAGAGTCAAGTTTAAATAGGTCTCGTAATTATTTACAGAGTAGTGGAATTATTCAAGGGTTGATTTCATTAAATAGAAATAGTTTGATTTGAAAAGCATAGGGTGACTAGCTAGTTTTTATGAATTGTTTTTAGGATAGAATTTTATAATGAAATGGTTAGATCCTCAATTTATCATTGTTTGAAAGTATAAATCATATTGAGTGTCTAAATTCTATTTAAAGATCAAGATGTGTGATTTTTTCCAGGTGAATTAGTCTATTCAAGTGTTAGAAATAGTTTGATTTCCTTTAGAATAGGATTAAATTATTTATATAGCAGTTAGTAATTGAACTCAGACAATAAGTATATATTTGATTTAAGTACAATATTTGGATTTCATAAAATATTTTTCCCCTTTTCAGTCCAAAAGTTTGAGATCGATAGCTTAGTATTATGTGTGCGAACAATTATGTCTGTTCACTTAGAGTTGTTCTGTCATTTTTTAAGTGGAGTTATTCCTTAGTTTGAATAATAACTTGAGTAGAGTACTGTTTTCAATTGATCTCTGATAAGTAGAAATTTATAGCTATTTTTAATTTGATTATTGATTCTACTTCAGAAATATTGTCTGCTAATTTAAAATATGAAGATTGGATTGCAGGAAAAATAGGAATTAGAACAGTGTGGCTTGATTAATCCCTTTTAATATTCGTTGTTTGTAACTTAGATAGGCCTTAGAGAAAAAAAATCATTCATCATTAGAGCTCGTGATCATTGTTGAGTCTCAAATCTGCATCTTTCCTATACACCGTTCTAGACCTTTTTCATTCACCTGAACCTTCCAAGTTGTCAATATCATTGTATATTAATTGCAAAGAGCATCTAAAATGGTTTTTAACTATATTTTGTGTCTGCTGTTTGATTTATATTTTTGCTCATTTAGCTGCGGAATCTTGCCACTTTCCGCAGCTGCTGCAACTTTCCGCAACCATTTTGTGAAAGTCTATGTTACAGGTGTCTTCAGGAAAAACGAGCCACATGGGCAAGTCAGAAATGATGTGGACATGGATCGTGTCCTATTGGCTCGAGCAAAATCACCTAAGGAGGCTGCGATCAAAGGTGGCCAAGTGGAAGTCAACCGTAGAGTCCCACGGTGACAGGACTCTGTTTCTCATCACGTGAGGATTTGCATGACCGTTTCTAACTTACGGGAGACACATCAACACCTGTACACGGCTCCATAAGCCAAATCCAACATCCACTCCTCATATATTTACTCCTCACTGCGGCCATGATGCTGGATCCCTGGACGTGATGATTTACGTGTCTCCATCAGCACAAACTTTAGGGAATTAGTTATATTACCTTTGTTATAAATAACGCGTTTGCATACGCATATTAGATTAGTCTCCATTAGCCTCCAGATAGCTCTGTAATGTAATTACGTTGCCACTGTGCCGTAATATCACCTTTCTGTTATGACTGCATTTTAATATATAAGAAGACTCTGTTTCCAAGCGTAATTCGGATTTGAAGGCTGTTGCCCGAGGTCTGTGCAGAGGGCCCCTGCACATGCTGAGGTTTTGTGCATTATTGTATAGTTTCTTGTTTATTTCTTTAAGTTCATTGTACCATAATTCATTCATGTGTTTATACATTGCATCTTTCATGGTATTTATGCTTCATCACTGTTCATAATCTTTCATGCTTTACATTTTACTTCTGTTTTTCATGTTTTATGTTATTGTTAATTGATCAGTGTTCTTGTTTCAGATTACAAATAGGCAGCCCGAGCATTTTCATATCTTTTGACTAATGACATGGAATCAATATTATTCTGCTGCTAATTTACTTTTCTTAGTTTCTGTTTAATTTCAGTACTGCTTTGTTTATTTCAGTCTTGCACATTTGTTTTAGTAGTTAGATTTAGATATATTAAACTGCTCATGTCATTTTCAGCTACCTCCGAAAGCCACAGATGGACTGATGGTGAGGGATTGAAGTATGAATGTGTAGTTTGATATTAGTTTACTTTCTGCAAGTTAGATATATTAAATTGCTCATGTCATTTTCAGTTACCTCCGAAAGCCACAGCTGGACTGATGGTGAGGGATTGAAGTATGAGTGTGTAGTTTGATATTAGTTTACTTTCTGCAAGTTAGATATATTAAATTGCTCATGTCATTTTCAGTTACCTCCGAAAACCATAGCTGGACTAATGGTGAGGGATTGAAGTATGAGTGTGTAGTTTGATATTAGTTTCTTTTTCTGCAAACTAGATATCAGGTTGCTCAAGTTGTTTATGGTTACCTCCAAAAGCCATAGTTGGACTAATGGCGAGGGATCAGAATATAAGTTGATGTAATTTGATTTAGATTTACTTTGTTGCAATTCTTGGATTTCTTTAAGCATAATTTCTTTTGTGTTTAGACAGCAGCAAGGATAGTTTGGTTTTCATGCTCAATATTTCACTGTTTGATTTATTAGGCTAGCAGCACATTTTAATTTCCTTTCAAGTTTTGTCATTGTATGATTCAAATTCCTTTTTAAGTTTGAAGTTGGTAAATCATTATAAAGGATATCATTGCCTTGAACAATCATAACCATACTTGTTTTTTATTTTAGAATTTCCATCTCACATTAGAAAACCAAAAACGACAAAAAGGTAAGAAATAGGTTATCTTGCACATATAGTGCGCCACACTTCATCAGCTTACGAATCTCGGATTGATAAATTAATGTAGCAATTTAGGACACACTAAATTGACCAAACATTTTGGCGCCGTTGCCGGGGAAGTGTAACTAGGTAGCCAATTTCTTAAAAAAAAAACACAAAATCATAAAAGAAGGGAAAACTTGATAACTTCTTGAAGTATGCTCTCCTCTTGCACCTAGTGTGACCTGAAGGATCAGAAAAGAGAGTTATTGGTTCAGTAATTTCTTAAGTATGCTCTCTTCTTGCACCTAGTGTGACCTGGAAGATCAGAAAGAGAATTATTAGCCCAACTTTAAAAAAAAAATAAAAAATGACATGCATAGAGCAAGAGATTCTAGGGGAAGGTTTATAGCTAAAGCCAAGAGTTCGATTTTCACAACTCCATCTTCTTCAAGGCATAGACAAGATTCACCACCATCTACCCCTAGCCTTAAGATTTTTTGGAATTCAAGGAGCAGCTGAATTAGAGGATTCTCCTATACCACCTACTAAATCCCATTTAGAAAACAAAGAGACTCTCTCTCATCCTCCCTTGATAGAAAAACCAGAGGACTTTAAGGACTCTAAAGAAACTATCATGGCAGAGGAAATAATAGATGGATTTGGAGGTAGAGGTAGAGGTAGAGGAGGAGGAAACAATGGAGACAACAATGGTGAAGGAAATAATGGAAGAAATAGGGAAGGAGACAACTTGTTTGGATTCCCTATAGTTGATGAGGAAACTCATACAACAATGAAAAATATCTCACCATCTGTCCTCCCCAACTTTTATGGATTGCGAAGTGGGGATCCTGAAACATTTCTGTTTGAGTTTGAAGTCGTGTGCCGAACCTATGACTATATGGAAGACTCTCAAAAACTCAAACTGTTTCCTTCAACATTGAAGGGATCTGCTTTGAAATGGTTCATGGGATTATCCACTCAATCTATTAGGACTTGGAATGATATGAAACAAACATTTTTGGATAGATACTTGGACTATTGTATGCCCACCAATCACAAGGATGAGGTATTCAAAATGATGCAAAAAAGAAGATGAAAATTTGGAAGACTTACTTGAAAGATTTCAATACAACTTGAAAAGAGCAAAGATGAGCAACTTAGATGATGAAACCTTGAAAGCCCTCATATTAAAAGCCATTAGAGATGAATGGATAGATATTTTAAACATGATGGAGAAAGGAGACATTTCTCAACTTCCACTTCGTGACATAACAGAACTATGTGTCCATCTCTCAAGAGGAAAATCTAAAACAGGAAAAGGGCCTAGGGATCCTTCTCTTATTAGGGCTAAAAAATCTGCAACTGGATCAGTAAGTAGGGCAGAGATTGGTAACATGCTTGATGAGTTCAAAACTGATATCTTAGGGACCCTTAGTGAACAACTGGACACCCTTAAAATCCAAAACAAGCAGAAAGTAGAAACAGATGCTTTAGCCATCTTTTGTCCAAAATGTAGGAAGAAACATGCTTTAAGGGAATGTCCCTTGGATGCAAAAGTTGTAGAAACATGTATGATTTGCTCAGAGAATCATGAGATCAAGGATTGCCCTTCAATTCCTGGACTCAAAGCTGTCTTTCAAGAAGACCCAAATTCAGTAGAATCTCTCTGTTTTGTTGCAAGAAGACCTTGGCAGGGACAACAAACTCAAGGGTTTAAAAACCCTATGAATCTTCAAACCCCACCAAATTTGAATCCTTGGCAACAACCTTGGCCCCAACATCAAAATCCATATCAGCCATGGGTACAAGGGATGCAAAATCCTTATGGGAGATTTGCTCAATTTTATCAATATCCTCCATCTTTTCAAAATCAACAAGCTCCGCAACTTCCAAACCCAAATCCACAACTTTCATTGCCATTTCCACAACAACAACCTTCTCAACAAAATCCAAATCCTCAACTCATTCTCCCATACCAACAAAAGACAAATCAACTTCCAGCTCAGCCATTGCCAAATCCTAACAATAAAAATCCTCAGAATACTTACATGGTAGAAGGACAACAATTTCCTACCTATATGATTGTTCCTCTCAATGATGTACAACTCGGATCTGGTAGAGTTTTAGAAAAACCTTCTATAGATATTCAAGAGCAAGATACCTCTGAGGAGGACTCTCTTAAAGTCAATGAGGGTTCTGAGGAAGCATCTCTTCAAAATTCAAACATTCAAAAAGAAAAATAAAAGTTAACACCCACAACTCCTATAGTTGAGCAACTTTCATCTTCATCTACACCTCCTTTTCTTGAAAGACTACAAATTGAAAAGGGGGTGGAAAAAAAAATCTTGTTTCCTAACTATGATTTTCTAGATGAATTGAAGAATGTTTGTATCAAGATTCCCTTGCTACAAGCCATTCGAGAGATTCCTATTCTAGCAAAAACAATAAAGGAGTTGAGTTTCAAAAGACCAGAAAGGAAACTAAAAGACACAAGAAGAATCCACCTGGTAGGAAAAATTGCAGATATTATGATGGGAAAAATTACCATGCAGAAGTATGTAGATCCAGGAAGTCAAATTGTCAAGACACATATAAATGGGATAGAAATTCCAAACACATTGATTGACTTAGGGGCTGCTATCAACATTATGAGTAGACAGACTATGGACCAGCTAAAACTTCCTAACCTTCTTTTTACACCTACTTTACTGCAACTTGCAGATCGATCAATTATTAAACCGGATGGTGTATTAGAAGATATTTCAGTCTCCTTAGATTCTTGGGAATATCCAGTAGATTTTATGATTTTGACTCCCAAGAGTAATCTAGGAGGGCACCCACTTATCTTAGGAAGACCTTGGCTAGCCACAGCTGATGCTTTCATTGGTTGTAGATCTGGGGATATGTACATTTCTAATGGTAATTCGACAAAGAAATTCAATTTGTATCCTCCAGCAAAAGCAATCACAGAAGTAGGAGACAATGAATGGGTCGATGATGAGGACATTATACAACCTGTCTTTACCATTTCGGAAATTAGTGAGGATAGTCAAATTCTGAACACATTAGAAAATTTTGAGACATCTTCAGAATATGACCCCACACAATTTAAGTTGGAATCTGACATAGAATATTTATCATCAAGACAAATGTCTCTTTACTCTATGGAAGAGTTTGGTAGTTCTACCATTGAAATTTTTCCAGGAAAAACATTGAATATCAACAAAAATTTGGAAAAGTCACAACAGGAAGAACTAACCAAAATCTTGCAAAAACATTCTATTGCATTTGCATGGGAGTATACTGATATGAAAGGTATTGATCCTAAGACTTGCATCCATCATATCTATATTGAGGAAAATAGTAGACCAATCAGACAACCTCAAAGAAGGATGAATCCAAACCTTAGGGAGATAGTGAAAGAAGAGCTCCAAAACTACTCAATGTAAACTTCATTTATCCAATTTCAGATAGCCGATGGGTTTCTCCTTTGGTTATAGTACCTAAAAAGAATGGTAAATGGAGGGTATGCATTGATTACAGGGAATTGAACAAAGCAACTTTTAAGGATCACTTTCCTTTGCCTTTTATCGATCAGGTATTAGACACATTAGCAGGTAAAAAGTACTTTTCATTTTTGGATGGTTTTAGTGGCTATAATCAAATTCGGGTAGCACCTGAAGATCAAGATAAGACCACATTTACTTGTCCATGGGGAACTTTTGCCTACCGAGTGCTTCCTTTTGGGTTATGTAATGCACCAGCAACATTCCAAAGAGCAGTACTAGGAATTTTTTCTGATCTAATTCATGATTGTGTAGAGGTTTATATGGATGATTTTACGGTTTATGGTAATTCATTTGAAGAGGCATTAGAAAATTTGAAAAAAATTCTTATAAGATGTAAAGAAACAAACCTTTCATTAAGCCATGAAAAATGCTTTATGATGTTTACTGAAGGGATTGTTTTAGGACATCATATTTCAGGAGATGGGATTAAGGTTGATAGATCAAAAGTTGAAGTCATCTCCAAGTTACCTAATCCAAATTGTCAAAGAGATGTTAGAAGTTTTCTAGGATTTACTGGTTACTATAGAAGATTTATAGAAAACTTCACTAAAATAGCATCTCCACTCTTCAAATTGCTTACAAAAGACTGTGAATTTAAATGGGATCCTAATTGTCAATCAACCTTTGAAACTTTGAAAACAAGAATATCTGAAGCACCTATCTTGAGAGGACCAAATTGGAAACTCCCTTTCCATATTTCTATGGATGCTTCAGATACAGCTCTAAGAGCTGTGTTGGGTCAAAAAGATTTAGTTCCTTATGCCATTTATTATACCGGTAAAAATTTGACTCCCACAGAGTTGAATTATACTGTGACTGAAAAAGAGTTTTTAGTTGTTGTTCATGCAATTAATAAGTTTAGACATTACATAACAGGCTATGAAACTTTTATTCATACTGACCATTCTGCAATTAGATATTTAATGAACAAACCTATTACTAATGGCAGAGTGACAAGATGGCTCTTACTTTTGAAAGAATTCAATATTACTGTGTTGGATGACAGAGGCTTGGTAGGAGGCAGTGGTGAGGGATTGAAGTATGAGTGTGTAGTTTGATATTAGTTTCTTTTTCTGCAAATTAGATATCAGATTGCTCAAGTTGTTTATGGTTACCTCCGAAAGCCATAGGTGGACTAATGGCGAGGGATCAGAATATAAGTTGATGTAATTTGATTTAGATTTACTTTGTTGCAATTCTTGGATTTCTTTAAGCATAGTTTCTTTTGTGTTTAGACAACAACAAGGATAGTTTGGTTTTCATGCTCAATAGTTCACTGTTTGATTTATTAGGCTAGCAACACACTTTCATTTCCTTTCAAGTTTTGTCATTGTATGTTTCAAATTCCTTTTGAAGTTTGAAGTTGGTAAATCATTATAAAGGATATCATTGCCTTGAAAAATCATAACCATACTTGTTTTTTATTTTAGAATTTCCATCTCACATTAGAAAACCAAAAACGACAAAAAGTTAAGAAATAGGTTATCTTGCACATATAGTGCGCCGCACTTCATCAGCTTACGAATCCCGGATTGATAAATTAATGTCGCAATTTAGGACACACTATTCGTACTAAGTGATCATCATTGAGGAAACCTATACACTCTGGCACAAGCTGGATTAAAAGCACAGTGCAGCTCGTGTTTATGAGTCCTGGTTGAAAATTAATATTAGGAGCTTGAATTCATCTATTAAAACTCTCAAAATTTTGGTGCAGTTGCTGGGGAAGTTGTATTTTGATTCAGGTAAAACTTATTACAGAGTTTTCAAAGGTATTGCAGGACTGTCAGAGGGCAGAGAGTGTATGGTAAGATGTGAGTGAAGAGCCACACATCCACTTTTGTGGGGTTTCTCCAAAGTCTGACCATTGTTGCTTATCTTTGAACTTTATTTTCCTTTCCCTTATGTGTAGAAGTAGAAGTAGACCTAGAGATAGTAAAGGTAGATTTATTTCTAGTTCACAATTTTATGAAACTTTTGGCTCTACAAAAACCCCATTAACTAATCTCGCTAATCATTACGCAAGAACGAAGCACGGAAAAGGGAGCACGAGTGTCAAGGAGATCTTACAAGGAGAACTCCCCATTCAGGAAGAAGTAAGGCAACTATCCATTGAATCCTTCTCCAGTCATATCGACACCAACACATATACAACCAACATGGTACACAATGGAGGGGAAAACATAAATAATGAACATAATCAGGAAGAAAACCATGGAGAAGGAGAAGGCCCAAGAATTAATTTCTTTGAAGGAAATGGAGATGGACCAAGAAACAAAGATGGACCGAGGGGAGGGAAAAATGAAGAATAAGAAGAAACTACCATCGGATTTCCTATCCTTGTAACCAAGAACATCACTATGAAAATCATACCAATGACATCTCTACCACTCTTCTATGGTAAGTCCTCTGAGGACCCTGATGCCTTTATTTTTGAGTTCGATATTTTATGCAGGAGCTACAATTATTACACTAATGCACATAAACTTAGGCTTTTCCCAGCCACCCTGAAAGATGCAACCCTTACATGGTTCATGAGCCTAGGTAAAAACACCATTTACTCTTGGGATGATATGAAGTCTGCCTCCCTTAAAAAATACCAATACTTCTGCAAAATTATGGATGTGAAAGATATTATTAGAATTCAACAACTGGACAATGAAAGCCTAGAAGAATATCTCGAATGTTTCCTATATCATTTTCACAAATCCCAAGGGGCACATATAGACAAGAAAACTATTAAAACTGCCTTTTTAAAGGGGCTGAGGGATGAATGCACTGAGACCTTAAACCTTTTAAGTGGTGGGGACATTTATAAAAAAACTTTTGCTGAAGTAGCTGAGTTATGTCGTACTTATTCAAGGAGTCAAGCTAAATTAAGAAAGAAACTCAGTGACAATCTCTGAGATGTTGTGTCAAGAAATAAAAAACCTGCAGTCACTACTGTCACTAGAGTTGAATTAGGAAATCTATTGGAAAACTTTAAAAAATACATTTTAAACACCATTAGTGACCGGCTTGACACAATAAAACTAAAAAATAAACAAGAGGACGAAAAGGCTTCCATGGAAATCTTTTTTCCAAAATCTAGACAAAAACATATGGAAAGGGAGTGTCCCATTAATGTCATTGGGGTTTGTGGGATTTTTTCTTTATAAAATGCAACCGAAAAATTTCCATCTCTTCCCGGTTTATAGGCTATCTATAAGGGGAGTACTGAAACTAATGACTCTTCACAAGAAAACAAGAAACCCTTTTGGAGAAGCCCAAATCAAAACATGTTTCCTAATCCTAACCCCAAAAGTTATGGTCATAATCAACCTTGGAATTTCCAGCCAGCCCACCCCCCTTGGGCCAATCCTCAAGCACAAAACACTCCTTGGAACCAGAATTGGCGGGAAAACCCTTATGTAAACACATTTCAACCTCAAATTCAATTCTACCCTCCATACTCAAACATGCCTATCACATCTTACAACCTGACCATTCAGCCTTATTAGCAAGGGTACAATCCAAATTTTTATCAACAACCCTCACTGCCACCTCCTCCCTTACATTAGCTCCTACCTGCTTCGTCAAACCCACCATCCTCATAAGCACCACCAACATTTATCCCGCGTCATCCTACTTTGTTACCTGCACAACCTGTAGCTAACCCCAATCATAATAGATTGCCTCAACCTATGAAAAATATAGAAGTACAACCTTTCCCCACTTACATGATTACTACTATCCCAATGAATGAAATTCAATTACGATATGGGAGAGAAATTAATATAGGGAAATCAACTGTTATCATTGAAGAAGAGGCCCCTCCAGAACAAACTAACAGTCACCAAAATGAAAAAAAAAAAAGAACTAAATGAACCTCCTTTACCAGATCGATTGCTTGTTAAGAAAGAAGGAGTCCCGATTGAATATGATTTAGAAAATGAACTAAGGAATGTATGTATCAAATTTCGATTGTTACAAGCCATTAGAGAAATTCATATTTATACTAAAATATTTAAATATCGTTGCATTAAAAAACCAGGTAGGAAAGACATAAAAACCAAAATGTAAAAGTCATGAGTGAAATGTCCACAATGATCTCAGACTTGCCTGCAAAATATAATGACCCAGGGAATCCCATTGTAACCATCAAAATCAATGGAGTGCATCTGCTGAATACCCTTGTAGACTTAGGAGTGTCCATTAATGCTATGACATATGAAACAATGACATCCTTACAACTACAAGTGATCAAAATTACACCTATCATTCATGAATTGGTTGAAAAGTCCGATTTTAAACCCCTGGTAACGTTAGAAGACATTGTGGTAACCATTTCTTCCTGGCGGTATCCCGTAGATTTCATTGTCATTTATCCTTAAAACTCTAGACCTGGACACCCTGTGGTCCTAGGACGCCCTTATTTAGGTACCGTCGATGATGTGATAGGGTGCATAAATGGCGAAATGGTAATTTCTAATGGATTAAATAATCAAATGTTGTTAATCTCCCCCCTTGCTCAAACAAATGTTGGAGTAGCTTTATGGCTAGAGAGTCCTTATGGAGATGAAGAGTGCATGTTTCCTTTACTATCATTAGATCAATATAGAGGTCTCCAGGAGCAATTTGAAGATCACATCTTGCAACAATTTTTATCTAATAGTTCTTGCATTGATTATCCCATTTCCTTTAACGGTTATCGACATGTTTTCAGTAATGAGTTTCATGAGTCTTGCCATCTAGATATATTTTATTCCTTTGAAAAATTTGAAGAATGTAATGAACTCACTACTGGATCAGTTGAAATAGATGAAGGAAAAATTTTGCAGATCAGTATAGAATTAATTGCAGAACAGAAGCAAAAATTTTTGAACATGATTCAAGAACAATCTGTGGCTTTCTCCTGGGATTATTTTTTGATATGAAGGGCATACATCTAAACACTTGAATCCATCACATATACACCAACGAGGAGATGAGACCCATCCGTTAGCCACAAAGATGAATGAAGCTCACCTTGAGGGAGATTGTCAAAGATGAATTAAAAAAGTTATTAGCTGCATAATTTATCTATCAGATCTTAGAAAATAGATGGGTGTCACTTTTAGTGGTGGTTCTGAAAAATAATGGAAAATGGCGCATATGTGTTGATTATAGGGAGTTGAAAAAAACTACCTTGCACGATTACTTTCCGTTACCATTTATTGATAGGGTACTCGATACACTTTCTGGTAAGAAGTATTTCTCTTTTCTAGATGGACATAGTGGTTATAATCAGATACAAATAGCTGAGGAAGACCAAGAGAAGACTAATTTCACTTTCCGTTGGGGCACATATGCCTATCGAGTCCTTCCCTTTAGCCTTTGCAATGCCCCAACCACGTTTCAGCGAGCTGTTCTCGCCATCTTTATTGACCTCATACATGATTATGTAGAAGTCTATATAGATGAATTCACTGTATACAGAGATGATTTCCCTCAAGCCCTGGAAAATCTAGAAAAGGTATTAATTCGATGTAAGGAAGCTCATGTAGCCCTTAGTAGTGCTAAATGTAAAATTATGCAGACTCAGGGTATTGTCTTGGGACACCATATCTCATTGCAGGGAATAACAGTCAACCCAGTTAAGATTGAGGTAAAATCACATATCCCCATTCCGTGTACGAAAAAAGAGGTAAGAAGATTTTTGGGACACGTAGGTTACTATCGTTGATTTATTGAAAATTTTACAAGAATTGCAACACCTCTGTTTAAATTATTAACTAAAGATGTTGATTTTTTTTGGAATGATGCATGTCAACAGGCTTTCTAGGTGTTGAAAGACAGGTTGTCCACTGCTCCAGTATTAAGGGGACCAAATTGGACCTTACCCTTTCATACTTGCACGAATGCTTCAGATACTACACTTGGAGCAGTTTTGGGACAAAGAGAAGATCACTATCCTTATGCTATTTAATTTGTTAGCAAGAATATTTCCCCTGCCAAACTAAATTACACGGTTACCGAAAAATAACTATAACCAGTTTTCCATGCCATTGGTAAATTTAGGCATTACATAACCGATTATGAGACCTTTGTTCATATCGATCATTCTGCCATAAGTTTTCTAATGAAAAAAACCATCACTAACGGTAGAATTAATAGATGGTTACTGATTTTACAAGAATTTAATATAACTGTGATTGATAGGCATGGTCGAGATAATTTAGCAGCTGACTTCTTGTCCCAAATTAATATTGTGCTCGATAATGTGCTGACTCCTATGCTAGATGAATTTCCCGATGAAGAATTATTTGCCGTGTCGACCATTACACCCTGGTTTGTAGATGTTTCCAACTACCTGGTTTCAGGAAAGTTTCCCTAGTATCTGTTTTCCAGGGAGAAACAAAACATTGTTCAGCGCAATGCCAATTATTCTTGGATTGATGGAGATTTGTTCTACACCAGACCTAATTTGACCATGAGAATATGCGTGCAGGAAGATGAGTTGATGGATGTGTTGATAGCCTCCCACACTGAGCCTTGTGGAGGGAACTTTGCAGAAAAAAGAACTGCATACAAAGTCCTTTGCATTGGATATTATTGGCCCACGCTCTTCAAGGATGAAAAAATATTTGTATCTATTTGTGATGCTTGTGAAAGAATGGGAAGGCCAATTCCTTCTGATGAGATTCCCCTTCAGCCACAAATAGCAATAGAGCCTTTCGAGTAATGGGCAGTGGATTTTGTGGGACCTATCTCTCCCATGTCTAAGCAAAAAAAGTATATTTTAGTTTTCACCAACTATGTTACCGAGTGGGTGGAAGCTAAAATTTTTTATGTTGCAACCAAAAAGGAAGTAGTGGAATTCCTTTTTGAAGACATTTTCACCAGATTTGGAGTACCTCAGGAGATTTTCAAAGACCAAGGCACCCAATTCACATCTAAATTGGTCAAGGCTCTCACCAAACAGTATCGAATCAAACAATGGAAGTCTACTCCTTCCCACCCCCAAGCCAATGGGTAGGTGGAATCCACAAACAAAGTATTAGAATCCATCCTGACAAAGACCATTCAGTTACATCATAGGGATTGGGAAGACAATTTGTTAGAGGCATTATGGGCTTACCACATAACTTGGAGGAATGTGACAGGACATACCCCGCATGAGTTAGTTTATGGCAAGCAAGTGCTCCTGCCTATTGAATTCCAAGTGAAGACATTTTAGACAACCACTCAATTTGTAATGAATCTAAAATGAGGCCCAAGAACAGAGTTTGATGCAGCTGGATGAGCTCGATGAGATTATAAAATATGCATACCACAAAAATGCATTGGTGCAAGACCATAGAGCTCGTTGGCATGATAATTTTATTAAGAAGAAGGTTTTCCGACCAGGAGATTGGGCCTTGCTTTACGACAATAAGTTCAAAATTCAAAGGTAAATTCTGAAGTAGATGGTTAGGACCTTATGAAGTAGTTGAAGTATTTGATAATGGCTCAGTCCGTATTAAGACTATTGATGACAATCAAACTTATTTTGTAGTAAATGGTCACCGAATCAAGATTTATCATCAACCGCTCTCTCGACAAAATTTTTTGTAGGAAGTACAAAGAGATCCAGGAATGGAGTTGGTTCATGAAAATGACCAACCTCTTGTTGGTTCCTCTAGTTGATTCTTTTTATCCTAATTATACAAACACACACATAGATATATATATATATATATATATATATATATATATATATATATATATATATATATATATATATATATATATATATATATATATATATATATGATAACTAGTGGGTTGTCATTATTTCATATCTTCAGGTGGTTCTCCCCACAACTCATGTAGAATAAAGGAGAAATCTTTCTTGAGTAGGTTTATTCTTTTAAACAGGCTTGAAAAATTACCTATGGAAAAGGAGCCCCCTTAGAGTCTTCTTTTGGATGATTTCAGACTCTCAAAAATTGAAAACTACCGAGCAGTGATTGGTCCAGGCTCGTAAAATTTTATGAATCAGTGGTAGTATAGGGATTCCTTGAGTATAGATTTGTTCTTTTCTGGGCTCAAGGAAGCACTTACGAAAAGGAATCCCCCTGGAGTCTCCTTTGGGTAATTTAGACTCCGAAATGAATACCTCAAGCAATGGCTACTTTAGGCTCGTTAAAATAATATAGTAGTAGTAGCCAGGGATCTATTGAGCATAGAATTATTCTTTTGCGGACTCAATAGAATACTTACGGAAAAGAAACCCCCCTAGAGCTTTCTTTTCGTCCATTTCAAATATCTCTAAATAAGGAATGGCTCAAGTAGTTGTCATCCCAGGCCTGATAAGAATCCATGGGGTGATAAATAGGTTCTCTTCTAAGGCAACAATCAACACAACACCTGGCATACAAGAAAGGAATTTTTCTGGACTCTGTGTTTTACATTCTGTACTCAACAAATTTCTGTACTCTACTGTATAATTTTTTTTTTTTATAGTCTGCTATGTACTCTGAGAGATCATTATTTTTACATATAGTATGCTTGGCACCTATGTCATTTTCACCACAGAACACTTTACAAACAATTCTCATCCCTAAAGAAGTTGTCTCCATTAATCAATAGTTTATAGGAAACTGTGAAAAAGAGGAAGTTTGCAGCATAATTTCCTATACAAGTACTCTGCTACTGAATGATCTTCATGAAATCATCACCATAAATCATTATAAGTGGCCCAGGTATGTGCTTAATATCACTTTAATTTGGTCATAGGTAGTGAAATTGTATGCTAATTGTTTTTACACCTCTTCTCCTAAACTGTAATTGTAATCCTATCCTCACTTCCTATTTTTATCCTACATTCCTATGATTATAAGCCTATACTCCCTTACATGGCTTGGTTATAAGCCTATACTCCCTTCCATGGCTCGACCCTCTCATGAGAACAGACACTTCCTCGGCCTCTCCCATTACCACTTGTCATATCTTTGATCAATTATGATTTATCGTGCGAACCGTCCCTCTACCGGCCTCATCATTCTAAATCGATGGCTCATGAGATTGTGTCATCATTATATCCCAAACTCCTGATTTTTCTCCACTTACAATGATCGAACCATGATGCATTTCCCTTCACTTGCAATGATCGTTCCATGATGTAATTCCGCTGCGCAACATGTTTTGGGAAGCAATCAGGCGACCGTCATAATCAGATTGCACCATTATATTTTTGAGGCACGAACTCGGTCACATTGCAAGGATCTTTGGGATTGTTTGAACGGAAGGCTGAGTAAGTGAGACAAGGGAAGTGCATTTAAAGAAAAAAAACACAGAGGCCATCGACATGGGAGCCAACCGCCACAAGCCTACCTTTGGGAAATTCATGCACAACCTTGAATATCAGCATTGCAAGAGCATGGTAGAAGAACGAGGTTGGCTAAAATTTATACAGAAATTTCAAGGCTACAATGATAAAGTTGCTTTGTCATTCACCCAAAATTTCAATGGGAGCCATGTTCAAATTGGGAATCTGAGTTTTAAAGTTACGCAGGATTTATTAAGAAGGGAAATAGGACTGCCTGCAGAGGGTGAACCATTTTTCAAGGGTGGGCAGCTCAACATTTCGAATTGCACCATGTTTTTGAAGCCAACATATCAATTGATTAGTTGGGGGAAGGGGATATTGCGCTGCTGTGTAGAAGACCAGTGGCACCCTTTGATTACATTGTTGCAACATTTTCTCACCTGCGAGGGAATGCATACGGTCATCTTTTTATATCATGTTCGGTTATTAACACATTTCAATGAGAATAAACACATCAATATCCCACATTTCTTGAATTTAAGCCTACATAAGATGGAAAGGGGTGTACAATCTAAAATTCGAAGGCCTGAGACGACTTTGTATCACCATAGCCTTATTAAGATTATTGTCATTGATGAAATATAGAGGAGAAAGAAATCGTGGGAGGATTTCTTGGTGGAAAACTTTCTAGGGGAGAAATCCCAAGTAAAGGGTTCGATAACGTTTAGTAGGAAAAACACTCAATATGAAAACTGAAGCCCCTATGCCTAGCTCTCAAGAGATCCCTATTCCTCCTCTTGACTCTAAATTCTGCATTTCCATTGCCTCGACCAATAAGACCCCTCAGGACATAGACCCTTCCTCCAAACAAAAAGAGGTTGCAGTTTATTTAATGCACTCAGTGAATAAGAGGAAAATAGGAAAAATAAATAGGGCCAAAGGGAACCAGCTTGAGCTAAGCCCCGTAACTATAATGTTCCCAAAATTTTAGCTTCCAAGCTAAATGGAACATTAGAGTTAGCAGCAGCTGTAGCCAGTAAATAAACGGGTAGAAAAGCCCATAAGTCTCCTAAGGAGGATAAAAAAAACTCCAAGTGTGAAAGGAGACACTCTTTCTACCTCAATAAGACACCTCCATGTGTGAACAAGGTTAAATTGAAGCTGCTTTGACTAAGTCAACAACACAGTTTTAGTGGAGGAGGAATCCTAGGATGGATAACGCAATTTTGGAGGGAAATGTAACTTGGGTTAGAATTAACCTAAGTGAGTGGGGCCAAGGGAAAGAAAACTCATATCTTATTTAAGGAAGAGGATGGCAACATTATTGATCATGTTGTAGATTATTATTCTTGGCTGCCAAGAATTGTTGTTGCTTTGCTGCTTAGCAAAGCTGCAGTGCTGTTTAGCACTAGGTGTTCCCGGGCGGGAATCCCACCTCTTTCCTTTGAGGAGATCATTGGGAGAGTTTTCATTCATCATTCCACATCAAGTTTTTAGGCCAAGCTTCAGCCATCTACATTAGCACAACTTTGCTGGAGATTGTGCAGTTTTGCTGGGTGCAGCAGTGGAAGGGATTGGAATCCCGGCTTCTGAGATAGTTTCTCATTGGAGGAAGGTTTCCTTCACTTGAGAGATCTGTTTGGAGAGATCCAGAGCTTATTTCAGATCTTTGGTATCAGACCACACATTTCTCATACCCTCCCAACGTTTTTTCTGCTAGGGAGTACGTTATTTTGGAGGCAGTGTTCATTGCATGGTTTGGTGGCTCCGTTGCAGTGTTTCCTTGTGATTGAGAGGTTAATCCTCTCATGGGAGGAAGCCCTTGAGGGTTATACATCAGATAATACATCCTTCAGCCTTATAAACTCATTTACTCTAGTGTTACAGTGATTATTCAGTCATTTCCTGAATATCACATTTTATATATAGAGTGTTTGTCAAGAAACCCTTGTCGGTTTCTTTTGTATTTTGTATAGGAGATTAGATCTTTGTAATTCAGAATTATTTATCAATATATTAGTAGATATATGATTCTCCTATAATTTTATGTGTAAAACCTCTCTTATACTACACATTCCCTTGAGCAGCTGCTCTGGCATTTTGCAGTCTTGGGGTTTTGGCACTTTTTGGAAATCCTAAGTGTGGGAGATCCGTTTAACCCACCTAGTTTGATTTTTTTCAGCTCTATTCTTGGATTTATGTTGTATAATGACTAATATATGAGATACAAGAGTAAATTTTATTGTTTTATTATATTTGTTGCTGGAAATGCGTTTTTTATGCATGTTTGATGAGCAATCCTGAAAAAGGAACATTACAGTGGTATCAAAGCATGATCTCTGGCTCATCCTGTGAGATACAACTATCATAAGAAGGAGAGATGGATAGAAGCTAAAAAGCTTTAGTCTGTGTATGAATAAATGAAGACAAGCTTACAAAGCTTCTTCCAAAATCTATGAAAAGATTTCAAGGAGAGTTGAAGAAAACAAGATTGGAGATGAAATCTCCAAAGGAGGTTGAGTCTAGAGCTGAATATATATTTTCACATGGTGAGTGTGAGCATGCAGCTACACTCCATGATGCACAGCGTAGTCAAATGCCCAAATAAATCCTGAGATGGATGGGAGGAGGAAAAATGCCTAAGAGGAGAACTCTTAGTGATTTGTTGCATGAGTAGGAATCTCAAACTGAGAGGTTTAGAGATCATACTGATTTACAGGAGTTTTTCAAGATCCAGATGGAGAAAAGCAAGCAGTAGGATGCAGATAGATTTCTTCTATCTACTTTTGTCAGATCACCTACATGTTCAGTTGGAGCTTGGGTGAAGGAGCTAAAATCCTATTTGTAGTTGCACCATATTTTCGGAGATGAAGCTATCAGAGTTGAAGCGCTACATTTCAGAGGTAAGGCTCATGCATGGTGGATTTTTGAATCTTATTCTTTGAAGAATGCCAACACTTTCTCTTATGCAAGATTCATAAAAACATCGATGGAGAGGTTTGGTGAAAAAATTCCTGAGACACATGAGCAAGGAAAACTTGAGAAAAAAAAACCCTTGCATGTGATGGAGGGAACTCCATTTTAGAAAAAAAATGGGAGGAGCTGATATCTTGAATTACACATTGCCGGGAGCAAGACCTCCAGTTCATATTCTTGGACAAGAGGGCATAGGGATCTCTTTTTCATAAGAGGATCCAACTGTTGAGATGTTGCCCACACACATTGAGAGAGATGAGGGAAACATCGGTGTCACATCTAGAGCACATCCAGTGCCTCATGCAGAGGAGGGAGAAGCACATTCTCCAACAGGAGGGATTCTTGTGCTTTTGCAAGAAGTTCCCCAGGATCTCATACATGGAGGTCCCAACACAATCAATGGGCAGCATGATTGTGCAGCATTGCAGCTGGAAGGAGGAGGAAGGGAGGAAGAGCAACATCATTTGATGAGAGGTACACACCCTTCTCTATTTCAGAGAGCTAGTGCAAGAAAGAGGCAGACTGTATTGCATTGTGAGAGCAAGGGCAAGGTTTCCCAACCACATGAGCAGTCTACTCTTGACATTGATGTCTCACTACATGGAGGCATTCCACCTGGGAGGCCACCTGATCTTTAGTTGATGAGAGATGTCTTGTCTTTGGGTTCACCACTCTTGGATTTCAGAGAGGTGAAGAGTTTTGGGGAGAGCTTTGGCATGGTGGATGTAAAAGTAGCAGGAAGCAGCATGAGTGGAGCTTCCCATGCCAGATCACCAACGCTGTCACTGAGGAGGATTGATCCTTATTGGAGATCTCAGCTGTTGGTAGAGTACTCCAAGGATCTTGGTGCATGCATGATCCTTGATGACCCAGATGGAGATGACAGATACATGGTGGATGATGTGGTCATATATTCCTATGGCAAGATCTTCTTGACTAGATCTTCTAGTCTCAAGGAGAAGCTACTACATGCAGCACATGAAGACTTCTCTTCTATGCACCTTGATGCATATTTATAGTTGATGGAGGAGTTCACTTGGGAGGGCATCCAACATGACATATATCAGCATATGGAGAGATGCATAGCCCAGATGGTGATAGAGAGGATGTCACAGCCACCTTCCTACTCATTGGGAGTGAGGGAGAATTTCCAGTTGAGCCATTTCAGCTCAAAACCTCAACTTGTACATGATGGAGGAGGTATAATTTCACATTTTGTATTGTACTTCTTTTCCTTATTTGAGTAGCAATATGTATCAAGAAGAGTTGCTTCTTCTTGCATATTATATGATGATGTACTTGCATCTACTTGTAGCATTGACTTTGGCTATCCTTTTGATGAGCTGTGGGGGAAGCCACATGTTTCTTGGTGTGCACCATTGACACCATATTGTAACTTCATGTTTTCATCTTGTGAGATGACTGTGGTAGCAAAAAAGTGGCTGGAAAAGAACTTGTTATTTCTTATTTTGATGCAGGCAAAGGATGCAATGCGTTGGTTCCATGAGAGGGACCATGATTCACTCTCTGGTTGTCATTTGGAAACTTGTTTTTATTGTATCTTGCTTCCATATATTTTTGATGTGTTTTTGTTCAAGGGAAGCTTTGTATGGAGAGAAAAACCCATTGGATAGCATGGCACCCATATGATAGAGCAACAAAAGACTTGTTGGTATGGGGCATCATACAAGTTGACCTTCATGATCTTACTCTATGGTTTGTATGAGGGAGAGATGAGGCAACAACAAAAGTTGTTGTTGCTTTGGTTGCACTTGGGAGAGTATTCGAAAAATTCTTCCCATACTTTTCATGATATTTCTGAAGAGAAGAAAGGCACATTCATGGTGCAAGGATGCTACCCTTCAGTGTCGGAGGATCATGAGAAACTTCCGTGTCGGAAGATGATCTTCTCACATAGTAGCATGATGGTAGATGGCTTTGGCATGTGGGATGTCAAAGGGAGAAGTCATGGAGCCTTATTACAAAGGCCTACAATGCTGTCACATAGGAGCATGTTCTTATGGATGAGATATTCCAAGGGGAGGAGGTATCCCTTCTTCTTGTAGATTTTTATGAGTAGATTCTCATGGGAGGACTTCTTGGAGGATCTCACTTTCATCCCACTCACTATGTATGGTAGAGAATACATTTCTATACTTGTTGATTACTCTATTGAGTATTTGTACTTTCTCACCATGTTTGCACAGTGCATTGCTCCTCAAAGGAGCAAGAGTATTTTTGGGTTTCATGGTCACTTTAGGGCCAATGTTTATGATGATAGTATCCCATCTATACATGACTTTGGGCAATTGTATTGTTATTCTATCTATGTACAATTGATCTACATTGATGCTTAATTCCTCATGTTGGGAGAACAAACATATACAGCTTGTAACTTGTTGCAGGACCAATTGCCTTATAACATTATCAAGCAACAGTTGGGAGAACTGCGCTGTATCCACTAGAGAGACCATATGTATCATCCAAACTTGCACATAGCCTTCAACCATTTTCTAATTTGGATATCATGTGGTGATGATGTGCCATTCATATTGAATGGAATGGTTTGGGTTGGCATGACTCATGATTTGGGAGGAAGAGTCCTTGGAGGCTCAATCTTCTTCTGGCCATTGGAGGGCCATCATGTTTCAGCCCAAGATCAACATGCCTTCTACACTTATCATAAGTGGAGAGGAGGCCAACGTGGGATAGTCCCTCTTGCCTTCATGTTCACTTATTCAGCCCACCTACATTTCAGGTGCACAAGGTGGAAGAGACTTTTCATGAGTTACCATGTTGGAGGGTGACTCACTTCATTTGGATGATTGCATGGGTGAGGGAGGCACTCAATCACCATGTTAATCATCACTCCTACTTTGTGGAGGCCATGAGATAACTAGCATGTTTCCATTCACACTTTCCACCTTTGATTGATGCAGACACCTTGGTTTTGCACACTTGGGAGGAAGCATTGGATGAATGTATGTTTGCAGATTCTCTTGATGCAGTGATGGAGGCTATTGATGGAGGCCACATGAGGAAGAGGGGAGATATTTTTCTATCCTTATGAATTTTCTTGAGGTCAAGAAAATATTTTGGAGGGGAGGACTGTAATGTTCCCAAAATTTTAGCTTCCAAGCTAAATGGAACATTAGAGTTAGCAACAGCTGTAGCCGGTAAATAAATGGGTAGAAAAGCCCATAAGTCTCCTAAGGAGGATAAGAAAACTCCAAGTGTGAAAGGAGACACTCTTTCTAGCTCAATAAGACACCTCCAAGTGTGAACAAGGTTAAATTGAAGCTGCTTTGACTAAGTCAACAACGCAGTTTTAGTGGAGGAGGAATCCTAGGATGGATAATGCGATTTTGGAGGGAAATGTAATTTGGGTTAGAAGTAACCTAAGTGAGTGGGGCCAAGGGAAAGAAAAATCATATATTATTTAAGGAAGAGGATGGAAATATTATTGATCATGTTTTAGATTGTTATTCTTGGCTGCCAAGAATTGTTGCTGCTTTGCTGCTTAGCAAAGCTGTAGTGCTGTTTAGCACTGGGTGTTCCCAGGTGGGAATCCCACCTCTTTCCTTTGAGGAGCTCATTGGGAGAGTTTGAATTCATAATTCCACATTAGGTTTTTAGGCAAAGCTTCAGCCATCTACATCAGCACAACTTTTTCAGATATTGTGTAGTGTTGCTGGGTGCAGCAGTGGAAGGGATTGGAATCCCGACTTCTGAGCTAGTTTCTCATTGGAGGAAGGTTTCATTCACTTGAGAGATCTATTTGGAGAGCTCCAGATCTTATTTCAGATATGTGGTATCATACCACAAATTTCTCATACCCTCCCAGCATTGTTTCTGCGAGGGAGTGCGTTATTTTGGAGGCAGTGTTCATTGCATCGTTTGGTGGCTCTGTTGCAATGTTTCCTTGTGATTGAGAGGTTCATCCTCTTATGGGAGGAAGCCATTGAGGGTTATACATCATATCAGACATCCTTAAGACTTCTACACTCATGTACTTCAGTGTTGCATTGATTATTTAGTCATTTCCTGAATATCACATTTTATATATATAGTGTTTGTCAAGAAACCCTTGCCGGTTTCTTTTGTATTTTGTATAGGAGATTAGATATTTGTACTTCAGAATTATTTATCAATATATGAGTAGATCCATGATTCTCCTCTCATTTTATGTGTAAACCCTCTCTTAGACTGTGCAGTCCATTGAGCAGCTGCTCCGGCATTTTGTAGTCTTGGGGTTTTGGCAGTTTTTGGCAATCCTTGGTGTGGGAGATTTGTTTGACCCACCTAGTTTGCTTTGTTTCAGCTCTATTCTTGGATTTATGTTGTATAATGACTAATATATGGGATCCAAGAGTCCATTTTACTGTTTTATTACATTTTTTGCTGGAAATGCGTTTTTGATGCATGTTTTATGAGCAATCCTGAAAAAGGAACATTACAGTAACGAAGGAAAAAGGCGAGGATCCTCAGATGAAGACCATTAAGGTTAATGATGATGTTGATACAAGAAAAAAAATTTAGGAAGGCCCTCTTTACCACCCATAAGCCTTCAATCCTCACAGTCGAGACCTCTGCCGAAGGTCGTCGTCGAACCCGCAACATGGCCAAAGCTCGACTCCCTGTGTTCCCCATTGCAAATTCTGAATAGATGAATGTTTCATCATCTACTGATCTTGAGTTTCCCTTTGGGAAAGTACCCATGCCCTTATCTGCAACAGACCTTCTGATGGATATCACCCATGATTTGGAGGTATCATCACCTATTTGGCCTTCATTGAATAGAAGTACTACCAAGTATCATTAGTAGGGCTCTTCACCACAGAGAAGAATTTGTAAGGCACTAGGAGGTAGTGTGTCCGAACACTCCATGACACCTGCAAAGATTTTGATTCATGATGAGGAGGAGAACCTCAAGATCATACTTGTTAAGCTTCAGAAACAAACTGGCAAGCTTAAGGAACATGCCAACAAATATAAGGTTTTGTTTGATTATGTCACCAAAGTTAATAATCAACTTGGTAAAACCAATCTTCCACTGTTTGCCTGCAATGATGAGCTGAAAAAGAAGAATCAACATTTGATACGTTGGAAGGCTTCCAGGTTCAGGCCTACCAAGAAGCTAAGTGCATAGGGGCTGGCTCTATAATTTAAGAAATGTCCTACTCCTTTGAAGCATGGAATAGAAGTCTTGATCAAGACTGCTAGTATTTGATCAAGATTCTTTTGATTTTTGCACTTATTTTTGAAAAAATATAGTAAGATGCATGAGGACATGCATCCAAATCAGCATGGGGGATTGTTGGTGTCTCGTTTTGTCCCCAATTCCACCATCTACCACTCCCTTTTTTCACTCTTTTATTTTTGAAATTACTCTTTTACCTACCTATCTATCACTGTCATTTTCCTGAACATCACTAAAGCCTGACCCGAGGTAAATGAATTTGCATTAGTGTATTTTTACTCTTTTGTGATTAAAATTTAAGTGATTTAAGTTAAATAGCTAATGGGTTAACAAACTACTATAGGCTAGATGTGAATGATACAACAACATGATCAGAATGGAGGCAAACTTGTCAACTAGCCTACCCTCTTGTTTCTGTACTCAACTACATGGTTCCTAAATCCGTACTCAACTACACCGAGACCTAGTAGACTTCCTCTATAGCTTCTATGCTTCTAGAGGTCAGACCTAATGATGAAGATCTTGACCACGCCATGCTAGAGGATGGAGATGCTCCATATTATTGCAACTGGACTATGCCAAGGATGGCATTCATCGAAACTGCTATGCCAAAGTTGAACGCATCGTTCAGATCGTGCTATTCTTTCCAACTGTTATGGATATTTTGTGATTTTCTCACTGCCTATAAAAGGCCTGAGTGCGTAATAAACTAGTTAGTCAATTTGTGAATTATGTATGCCAGACATTGAATTACCCAAACTATTTTTCATACTTCTCGCTATAATTGAAGACTAAGTTTCAATCAAGCATGGATATGGTTTGATCCATTCATTTGGAGTTTTAGATTAATTGTGAGTTTCTAATCTGAATGTGTTAGAATACTTCTACTCCTGTAATATCTTTAGGCTTACCCAGGTGTGTCTGTTCCCACCATCATATGGGACAAGCTATTCTGTTGAAATCTAGGTATTTAATTGTATGTTGATTTGTTATGTGTGATTTTATTTAATCATTTGTAAGTTAGGTTCAGTTTCTGTAAGAAGCTGTGTGTTACATATTATTTAGATCTCAGATTGATTGTAATCATTCTTAGTTTACATCCAACAATCAATAAAAATGAAAAGAAGCGATGAATGGGCGTAGGCTTACTATCCAACCTTGTATGATTGTGTGTGAGCCCTCTGCACAGAGCTATACTCGGCCTCTTAGAAGAAAACGAAGTCTGTTTGATTTCTAAGTTTGAAACAATTCCATACACATTGACTTATCATGGCAACCACGAAGTCACTCATCCTTTGATGCATCGAATTGGTTAGATTGCATTATAGCTCAATTTAATAGATAGCTGGATCGTGTGATAAGCTTGCAAGTTTTGAATGCCTGTAGAATATTAATTTCATACATGCATTTAAATTAGGAAATGATCACTGTGTGATCTCATTCTTTCATAGCACGCAAAAGTGAATTTCAAATGCAATAATTAGAGATTGATAGTGTGTTTCTAATTGTGTTTTAGTTAGAGATCCTAAGCCTATTTTGACACTGATAGTAAAGTTTTAATAGGTATCATAATTATTTCTAGAGTAGTGGAATTATTCAGGGGTTGATTTCATTAAATAGAAACAGTTTGATTTGAAAAGAATAGGGTAACTAGCTAGTTTTTATAAATTTATTTAGGATAGAATTCGATAATGAAATGGTTAGATCCTTGCTTTATCATTATTTGAAAGTATAAATCATATGAAGTGTCTACATTCTGTTTAAAGATCAAGATGTGTGATTTGTTCCAGATGAATTTGTCTAGTCAAGTGCTAGAAATAGTTTGATTTCCTTTAGAATAGGATTATTTTTTACATAGCAGTTAGTAATTGAACTTAGACAATAATTATAAATTTTATTTAAGTACACTATTTGGATTTCATAAAATCATTTTCCCCTTTTCATTCCAGAAGTTTGAGATCGAAGCTTAGTAGTATGTGTGAAAACAATTAGGTCTATTCACTTAGAGTTGTTCTGTCATTTCTTAAGTGGAGTTATTCCTTAGTTTGAATAATAACTTGAGTAGAGTATTGTTTTCAATTGATCTCTGATAAGTAGAAGTTTATAGTTATTTTTAATTTGATTATTAATTATGCTTCATAAAGATTGTCTACTAATTTAAAATAGGAAGATTGGATTGCAAGAAAAATTGGAAGTAGAACATTGTGAATTGATTGAACCCTTTTAATATTCGTTGTTTGTAACTTAGATAGGCCTTAGAGAACAAAAATCATTCATCATTTCGTACTAAGTGATCATCATTGAGGAGACCTATACACTCTGACACAAGCTGGATCAAAAGTGTAGTGCAACTCGTGTTTACGAGTCCTGATTGACAATTAATATTAGGAGCTTTAATTAGTCTATTAAAAATATCAACACGGCCCAAAATAATATTATAGTCCAAGGGGGCATCAATGACTTCTATGTCAATGCAAACAATATTTACATCAATTGTGATAGGACAATTGCAATACATGCCAATGGGCTGTGAAGGGTGACCGTCCTAAGCATATAAAATTATAGTGGATGGGGATAGATCAGGTGACCCGAGTTTTTTCCAAAAACTGGCTGCCATCACACATGTGGATGGTCCTTCGTCTATAATACACCATTAGATAATGGCATTTCTAATTGTAAATAGTATTTGGAAAGCAACTAATGAGGGGAGAGGAGGATGTTCTAAATTGTCACCATCAAAGATGATCAAGAGATTATCTAAAGGGTCCATAGTTCCCAAAGAAGATAGTAGATATTTCCTTTGATATGGGAATGTCTAGAGAACTTTTAGCTTTGACATGGCAGCGAAAGACTACACCAAGTCATCTACTATGTTGTATGTGTGGGTGACTTTGGCTGAAGTAGCATTACGACGTAATGGCCCTTTGGGGATATTGGGTATGACCTCTGCCTTAGGCTGAGGGATCTATAAGGGACCATTTGGTGTCAAGATAGACTCAGTGGAAACTTTGGTTTGGGGCTCAGCCGTAGACATAGTAGGTTTATTTTCATATTGGTGCGACTGGGTCTGGAGGTTGATGTGGGAGATATTGACCTCATCAGAGTTCATCATGAGAATATGGTAATTAGGGTGACCAAAGTGCTGAGGTGGAGGAGAAACCTGACCTTGTGGAGGTTGGGCAGTGAGGTATCCTTGCTAAGGGAAAGGATTAGTGGGCACAACTAGTTGAGGTGGAGCAGTGGTTTGAGGAAGTGGTACCGTGGAGTGTTGTCCTTGAGAGGCTACTTGGACATCCCACATTTGACGCATCTGAGGTAAAACGAGACAATCATGTGTGTAATGGCCATATACACCACAAAATGCACAAGGATTATTCGTATGAAGAGCCTTGTTCTTCTTGGATTGATCGCCTTGGTCCGGTTGTGGTATTTGGCTGGTTACCCTAGGGTGCATTCAGTTGAGTACCTTGGCTACCCTAGTTACCCCACGATTGTTGATTCTGGTTTCCTTTCCGCTTATTATTTTTATTTGAATTTGGGGGATTGGTCGCGCTCTACTGTGGCAGAGGTTTAGGAGGTATGGGAGGTTGAGGCATTGATGCCCGAGGGGCTGGAGCGCTTGGCGGTGCATAAGGATAATAAGGAGATGGGGAAAAATTCTGGTAAATAGGTCGAGCAATAGTTGGCCCTAAAATTTGTTTATGTGGTTGGGAAAATGCATAAGGCTCTCTTGGATTGGGATACAAGTTACCTGGAGAAGGGGCATAAGTGTTGGAGGAACTGGTCCCCCCCGCAGGGTGACCATAACTCGTCTAAAGAGGAGCATATGGCGATGGGTGTGAAAGGGATCCAATGATACCGTTAGCGGCATGAGATTCCCTAGATTCAGTGGTACCACGAGGTCTAGGGAGGTCTGGTAAAATGATATAAACGTAACCTGATTAGGCGTAAATCAAGTCATATTTTAAGCCTATCTAGAGAGCTTCTTCCTCAGTCTTAGGAAAGTGAGAAGAGAAATATTTTCCTATGGGGGATAAGATATTTATAAGAAATTGTTGTGCTATACAAAAACCCCCCATTTATTTTTATAAATAGGGACCCTTTAAAAATAAAATAGGAAATTATTTTTATTTCCTAAAGCAAAAAACTTAGAAAATAAATTTTTTGTTATTTTCCTACAAAAAGCGCATCCCGTATTACATATCTTATTTCAAAAAATAATTATAAACGTAAGATATGCGAATTGCGAAATGTGCTCAAAGCCTTTCTAAAGCAAATAATTAAAAAAAAAACCTTGTAAAAAATATCAAAATCACCGTTTCATTCTTCCTTTTCGCATCGCATTTTAATTAATCAACAAAGGCATAAGAAGCAGATGATATAAGTCACGATACTGGCAGACCTGACATACAGATAAAATAGGTAATATAAAACCTTTCGCAACCGCGTCCACTTTATGTTTTTCGCATTTCGTATCGCACGCAACTTATAATATACATTCAAACATTATCTTATAAAATTTGCTATCTGCGATTTGCGCAGATCGCATTTCACAACTTTTAAAGATTAAGTATCATGAAATATTATAAGAAATAATTGCGAAATGCGTATTAAATGAATTCAGCGTGTGAAAACAACTTATGTCATATCAAATGGAATTTAAGATCTTAATGACTTTAAAATGATTGATAGATCTTATGTGCGAGGCCATGTGATCTATTAAATTAGGAATTATGAAAGATGATTGATAGATTGACATCTTCTCACATGCATTAGAAATAAATGATTGATTTACTCTTATGAGACTCCTTATATGCTAAATTTTCTCTACTCTCAGGAAATAAATTATTTGGTTGAAGAAGTTCAAAATGAGAAAAAGAGGCAAGAATTTCTCAAACATCCTCCATAGAAGACACAGATATGTCTTCATTATTTTCAGACACCGTCTGCAACAAAGACTTTGGTAGTTCGTCATGGGAGGCAATGTACAAACTCTTCGAGAATGAAGGACCAAGGGTGATAGACAAAGTTTCTGCTACAGGCACTGATTCGACCTCTAATGCAACCATTTTCGATGTTGCATGCTCGCACATTCACATAATAGCAGTGAGACCAAAGATTCTTCCTTATACAGACATGGTCAAGTGGGAAATCTACCACTTAAAACATTGAAGATAGAATTTTCAAGAATTCGAGAGGAGGCATTATGGGTTCTTTCAAAGCAGAAGATTTAGCAGCAATGTATCATCTACCAACCCTGCAGCAGAGATATGACAACAAGTAGGTGCATATTTTCAAAGCAAAAAATCTAGATCTTATCAAAGTCATCCATGAATGGAAGGACAATGAAGGGAAATTGAGGCAAGAATAGTCTGGTACGTACCCAATTGCACAAATTCCTAATCCTTATTGTTATGCCACCGATATGTTGTGTAGAGTATTTTCCAAACTTGATAGTACTAGATTTTCAAGAGATTAGGTTCCCTTAATTGACGCAATGGTCAATTATTCTATCCTAAATTGGACAGACATTCTATCCAATTGCCTAGCCAAGCATATCACTGAATATAGAAATAAAAGAAGTGTTTCACTTAGAGAAATACCTCCATTTTATATGTCTGCTTATGTCATAGATGCTATTTGTTTTACTTCTAATTTTCTACCATGGGTTGGAAATGGACCACCAAAAACCCTACCCCGATTCATATCTACCATAGAGAACTCTGGGATTCCGAGTTCCACTTACACTTCTATAAAATCTGATACGGAGTCATATTGCCCATGCATCAAATGATTTTCAACAAAAAGGCTCCAAGGGTTTCTGAAGAAGCCAATGTAGATATTATTCTCGTAGCAAGATGGTTTGGTGAAGAAAAGTTCACATATATTAGAGTATTTGGGAGTTATGCTTCTCCCCATGTTTTACCTTACTATGTTCCAGACAAATTACTTGTAAAAGAAATAGCATATCAGCTTGTCAATGATATCACAAAGTAGTTGAAAGATGGTAAAAATGCTATTTGGCCTACTTTCCCTCTACAGTGCGGCACCTTTTCTCTAGCTATTATTGGCCATACATACAAAAAAGTTCCTAAGATTCAGATGTTGAGATTGGCATTTATGCTAGGAATATTATATGATCCCAATGATGTGATTAAAAATTACATCACAGAGCTAATGAAGCCTTTTGTAAAGGAATCAGATAAATTTGATGATTTCTTCCAAGGCATGGAAAATTTCTTTGATGTTATCAAATACGTTTCTAGTCAATTAAGTCAAGAAGATGCTGAAGCTTTTGTGTAATATTCCAAATTTTTAGCCTTCAAGCTAAATGGAATATTAGAGTTGCTTTATCACTAGGTAGGTGAATAAATGGGTAGGGAGGCCCATTAACCTCTTTAGAAGGATCAATAACACTCCTAATGTGAAAGGAGTAAGAATAAGCAGCTAATTTGAGCACCCTTGGGTGTGAACAGAGATGGGATCATGTTGATTCAGTCAACTTTGACCAAGTCAACAAAGCTTTCTAGATACATTGAACCTCCTTGATGGACAACACAGTTTTGGTGGAGGACAACTTGCATGGGATTGATGGCACATATGGATGGGATCCAATGTGAAAAGGTTCACTTTCTATATATGGAGAGGCTAGGAGCCTTTGTTACTTATGCTTTTGATTTGATCATTTGATCTTGTCTGTTTAGACTTGACTTCCTCTTGCTGTTTAACATGGTTGCAGTGCTGTTTAGCACAGGGTGTTCCCGAGCGGGAATCCCAAATATTCCTTTGAGAGGCCTCTTGGGAGAGCTTATTTTGTATTTCTCCACATCCAGGCTTGATTCCAAGCACCATTCTTCAGCCTCAGTGTTATTTCTATAGCAGAATATTGTTGTGTTGCAGGGTGTTGCAGTGGAGGTTTGTTAACACCACTTCCGGGTCTGTTTCTCAGTAGAGGGTGCCTTCCTTCTCTTGAGAGATCAATTAGGAATATTTATAAGCACATTTCACATCTTGGCAGTAGGCCAAAGTATTCCTCATCTCCTATAGCAAATTCCCTTGCAGGAACTACATCATTTTGCATAGAGTTGTTGTGGTAGGGTTAAGGCCCTTGTTTCTGAGCTAGTTTCCTAGGGAAAGGGCCAACCCTTCTCCAAGAAAGCTAGGGGAAGGGATTCTCATCCATATTTTGTATTATTAAGCTATATTCCTGTAATTTTTCAGTAATACTACATTTTTCTCAGCTAAATATTCAGATCTTCTCTTTTTGTACTTGTACTTTCATGAAACCCTTGCCGGGTTGTCTTTATAATGCATTAAGGAGGCCAGATCTTCATTTTCTTAGCATATTATTCCATTGAGTTATAGATATATGATTTTATATCATTATAATAAAGAAATCCTTATAAAATAATGCTATTATTTTCTTCAGTCTTTTCTGCATAACTTAAGTCATGGGATTTGGCTATTTTTGAGCTGATATGAGGCCAGGAGGTCTGTTTAACCTATCAAAAGGGATTTATTTCTGATACCCTTTTGTATGTGAGGGATTAATACCATATTATAAGGGAAAAAAGAATTATTTCACCCAGTTAAAACATATTTCTTCAGAAATAACGTTTTCAGGGTCTATTTGTTGCATTTTCCCCACTTGGGAAGGTGTAGAAGTTCTTCTTTTGCTGCTGTTTCACTAATTTGATGGCTATGCATTTTTAACACATCATATGAGTTTATTTATCAATAAAAATCCATTATTGTGTTCATGTATTTCTGTAGCTCCAACTTTGGAACATCTTAAGATGTTCTTATTGTTGTAGAAATTTCCTATTTTGGGATATTACAATGGTATCGAAGCATATTTCTTGGCACAGCCTGTGGATTTTAGCCATTATGCCATCAATAGAAGGGGAGATGTATAGAAAAGAGAAGACTCCATTATGTGGAGGAAGAAAGGAAGATAGGCTTACAAAGCTTCTTCCAAGATCTATACAGAGCTTTCAAGAAGATCTAAAGAAAATAAGAATGGAGATGGAATCTCTAGAAGGGTTTGGATCTAGAGCTAGATCTAGATTTGTACATGATACGTGTGAGCATGCAAATACACACCATGATGCAAAACGCAGTCAAGTGCCTAGATCTATCATGAGATGGATGAAAGGAGGGAGAATGCCTAAGAGGAAAACTCTTAGTGATTTATTGCAGGAGTATGAATCTCAAACTGAGAGGTTTAGAGATCATACCACTTTCTGAAAGTTTTGCAAGATCCAGGTGAAGAGAAGCAAGAAACATAATATGGATAGATTTCTTCTATCAACTTTTGATGGTTCACCTACATGTTCAGCTAGAGCTTGGGTGAAGGAGTTAGACTCCTATTTGCAGCAACACCACATTTTTGAAGATGAAGCCTTCAGAATTTCAACACTACATTTTGGAGGTAAGGCCTATGCATGGTGGAATTTTGAATCTTGTTCTTTGAGAAATGAAAATACTTCCTCTTATGAGATATTCATTAAAACATTGGTGGGAAGGTTTGATGGGAAACTTCCTAAGACACATGTATTGGAGCAAGAAAAAAATAAGAAAACAAAAACCTTGCACGTGATGGAGGAAACTATAAACTTCACCCCACTTCAGAAAACCATGGGAGAAGCTAACATCTTGCATCATACATTTTTAAAGGAAAGACCTCTATCTCATATTCCTAAACAAGAGGGCATGGGGATCTCTTTTTCACAAGAGGATCCAATTATTGGAGGGTTTCCCATACACATTGACGAAGAAAAGAAAAACAACACTGTCACATCTAGAGCACATATAGTACCTCATGCAGAGGGAGGAGGAGCACATACTTCAACAGGAGGAATTCTTGTATCCTTGCAAGGAGTTCCCCAGGATCTCATACATGGAGGTCAAAGCACAATCAGTGAGTAGCATGATTGTGAAGAATTAATGCAGATGGAAGGAGAAGGTAGGAAGGAAGGGCAACATCACTTGATGAGAGGCACACACCCTTCTCTATTTTAGAGAGCTAATGCAAAGGGGAGGTAGATTTTTCTACACTGTGAAGGCAAGGGCAAGGTTTCCCAACCATATTTATAATCTACTCTTGACATTGATGTCTCACTACATGGAGGCATTCCACCTGGGAGGCCACCAGATCTAGAATTGATGAAAGACATCTTGTCTTTGGATTCACCACTCTTGGATTTTTGAGAGGTGAAGAGTTTGGAGGAAGACTTTGGCATGGGGGATGTCAAAGTAGCAGGTAGTAGCATGAGGAGAGCTTCACATGCCAGATTACCAGCACTGTCTCTTGGGAGGATTGATCCATATTGGAGGTCTCAACTCTTGGTAGAGTACTCCAAAGATCTTGGTGCTTCCATGATTCTTGATGACCCAGATGGAGATGATATATATATGGTGGATGATATGGTCATCTATTCTTATGGAAAAGTCTTCTTGACTAGAGCTTCTAAGCTCAAGGAGAAGCTGCTACATGCAACACACGAGGATTTCTTTTCCATGCATTTTGATGCATATCTTTCCTTGGCAGAGGAGTTCATTTGGGAGGGCATCCAACATGACATATTTCAGCATATGGAGAGATGCATATCCCAGATGGTGTTAGAGAGGATGTCACAACCACTTCCCTACTCTTTGGAGGTGAGGGATAATTTCCAGTTGAGCCATTTCAACTCAAGGTCCCAAGTACATGGTGGAGAATGTATAATTCCACATTATGTTTTGTACTTCTTTACTTTACATGAGCAACATGTTGTACCAAGGAGGATTATCCCTTCTTGCATATTGTATGATGATGTACTAGAAGCCATTTGTAGCATTGAGATTGGCTATCTCATTGGTGGTTTGTGGGGGAAGCCACATGATTTTTGGTGTGCACCATTGAAACCACTTTGTACTTTCATGTTTCTATCTTGTAAAATTATTATGGCAGAAAAAAAGTGGCTAGAAAAGCACTTGTTATTGTTTTATTTGATGCAGGAAAAGGATGCACTGCGCTGGTTCCATGTGAGGAACCTTGATCCACTTTCTGGTTGTCATATGACAACTTGTTTCTATTGGTTTTTGCTTCCATGTATTGCTGATATTTCTATGTTCATGGGGAGATTTGTTTGGAAAGTGGGATATGAGTTGAAGATGCCCATTGGGAGTATGATTCTCCCTACTTTGCATGATGCATGTTTTAGGAGAAGCAATGGGCAGCCCATTATTTACAAATTACAACTCTCTTCTTCATGTGGGAGGAGCCATTTGGAGAACTTGAGTTTTTGGAGGATGCACTTCATGGTTTATTTGTTTGGTGGGGTAGCTTGGGCCACTCTTGGAGGTCATGATATTTCAGCCCAAGATCAGCAGAAGCCCCATACTTATCATAAATGGAGAGAGAATCCACTTGGTTGGGAGGATCCAATCTCTCCATGTAGCCTGAACACATTGTATGAACTAGGGGTTGAGGATCTTTTTGAGCTAACTAGATTGGCTCATTTCATTTGGATGATAGCATGGGTGTGGAATTCACTCATTGGGAATAATATTCCCCATGTTCATCACTACTCCTACCTCGAGGAGGCCATTGGACAACAAGGAGGTTTCCACTTACATCTTCCACCTTTATATGATGTAAGCCATATGGTTTTGCATGCTTGGGAGGAAACATTGGAGGACAGATTTGTAGCAAATCATTTTGAGCAGTGGTGAGGAATTTTGATGAGGAGGCCACAAGAAGAGGAGGGGAGGATTTTTTCTCTCCTTATACATTTTATTGAGGAAAAGAAAATTTTTGGAGGGGAGGACTGTAATATTCCAAATTTTTAGCCTTCAAGCTAAATGGAATATTAGAGTTGTTTTATCACTAGGTAGGTGAATAAATGGGTAGGGAGGCCCATTAACTTCTTTAGAAGGATCAATAACACTCCTAATGTGAAAGGAGTAAGAATAAGCAACTAATTTGAGCACCCTTGGGTGTGAACAGAGATGGGATCATGTTGATTCAGTCAACTTTGACCAAGTCAACAAAGCTGTCTAGATACATTGAACCTCCTTGATGGACAACACAATTTTGGTGGAGGACAACTTACATGGTCTTGATGGCACATATGGATGGGACCCAATGTGAAGAGGTTCACTTGCTATATATGGAGAGGATGGGAGCCTTTGTTACTTATGCTTTTGATTTGATCACTTGATCTTGTCTATTTATACTTGGCTTCCTCTTGCTGTTTAGCAGGGTTGCAGTGCTGTTTAGCACAGGGTGTTCCCGAGCAGGAATACCACCTCTTCCCTTGAGAGGGCTCTTGGGATAGCTTGTTATGTATTTCTCCACATCCACACTTGAGGAAAAGCACCATTATTTAGCCTCATCATTATTTCTGTAGTAGAATATTGCTGTTTTGCAGGGTGTTGCAGTGGAGGTTTGTTAACACCACTTCCGGGTCTATTTCTCAGTAGAGGGTGCCTTCCTTCTCTTGAGAGATCAGATAGGAAGATTTATGAGCACATTTCACATATTTTCAGCAGGCCAAATTATTCCTCATCTCCTACAGTGCAGTCCCTTGTGGGAACTACGTCATTTTGCATAGAGTTGCTGCAACAGGGTTAAGACCCTTGTTTCTGAGCTAGTTTCCTAGGGAAAGGGCCAACCCTTCTCCCGGAAAGCTAGGGGAAGGGATTCTCATCCCTATTTTTTATTATTCAGCTATATTCCTGTAATGTTATAGTAAGACTACATTTTTCTGAGCTGAATATTCAGATATGCTCTTTTTGTACTTGTACTTTCATGAAACCCTTGTCGGGTTGTCTTTATAATGCATTAAGGAGGCTAGATCTTCATTTTATTAGCATATTTTTCCATTGAGTTCTAGATATATGATTTTATATCATTATAATGTATAAACCCTTAGAAAATAATGCTATTATTTTCTTCATTATTTTCTGCATAACTTAAGTCATGGGATTTGGCTATTTTTGAGCTGATATGAGGCTGGGAGGTTTGTTTAACCTATCAAAAGGGATTTATTTTTGATCCAATTTTGTATGTGAGGTCCTAATACCATATTATAAGGGAACCAAGAGTTATTTTACCCAGTTAAAACACAGTTCTTTATAAATAACTTTTTTAGGGTCTATTTGCTGCATTTTCCCCACTTGGGAAGGTGTAAAAGTTCTTCTTTGGCTTCTGTTTCACTCATTTGATGGCTATGTGTTTTTAACACATCATATGAGTTTATTTATCACTGAACATCCATTATTGTGTTCATGTATTTCTGTAGCTCCAACTTTGGAACATCTTAAGATGTTCTTATTGTTGTAGAAATTCCCTATTTTGGGATATTACATTTTCAAACATATAGAAACAACAAAATAGAAAAGGTTCCTTTGAATCTATTGACTATTGGAGATGAAAAACACACTCCAAGTGTTAGTATATATGATGAAATGAAAGAGGTATCTGAAAATGAATCAGGTCAATCACAACAATAGTTTGATAATTCAGATCAATATGAGGAATTTGAATCTAAGAAAGAAAATTCAGAAATTGACCAAATTCTTCAAGAGATAGAAGTGCTGGAGAAAAAAAAGAACAATGGGACAAAATCAAATTTGGAAACAGTTAAAAATTCTCATAGCATGTTGGATCAATCCAGGCCTTCTCAAGTGAGAGACCTGGTGAATGAATGGAAAGAATTTTCTCAAGCAATAAAGACTTCAAAAGAAAATCCCAATATTGATCAGACATCAAGTTTTCAAACACCAGAACCTTCACAGAAAATAGTTGAAATTGTTAATCCACTACAAAGAGCTCTAGTAGTACATGACAAAGAAATCATACCATCCTACCCTACAGATCAGATAGTTCTGCAGATTGAAGATATTCTATCCTTAAACATTTTCTACAGTCCTAGCTACAAGGCCGTGGTTAAAAGGAATAAAAGAAGAAGGATTGATGAAAGAACTCCAAAACCAATAGATGGATCAGTTGATGTACTTTGGAAGGATTCCTCAGATGATCCCATTGAACATCTAACCAAGTTATCACAATATGCAGGGGCATATGCCACTGCTACTGTCGATAAAGCTACTGAGGTTAGAATATTGTTGAAACAAAAGGAAGCCAAAGTACAAGAATTATAACAGTTACTAAATGAAGAGAAAGCCAAGTCTATTGAACAGATCAAAATAAGCACAACTCAATTTCATGAAGATATTGAAAACCTCAAATTGAAGTCTCAGACAGAGCTTAATGAAAAGAAATCACATCTGGAAAAATTAATGGTCGAATTACATAATCAACCACAATTAGAACAATTCATCAAAGAAGCACTTGATGTAAATACTATGTTAAAGAAAGAAAAAGAAATGTTTTGTCACCAGGCTTCTATGATTGATTCTTATTGTGATTCCAATAAGATAATGATTAAGCAAATAGCAATTCAGAAATTGGAATGTGAAAGAATTGAAAATAAAATCGAAGAACACATTCAGTGGAAAATTTCAGACACAGGAAAACAAGCTAATCTACCACAAATAGATAAGCTACAAAAACAATTGTTATTCACAAAATGGAGAGCACAAATTAATCAAGCAGAGAAAGCAGCAACCAAGACATCCTAGAAATAAAATGAGATTATTTAGTTTATATGTGATCAATTATTTAAAACAAAACTTCTTAGAGAAAACACGTCTGATGTGTTTTTAGGAACAAATGAAGTAGAACTAAAGTGGAGACAAAGAGCAGATACACAAGAGGAATTGATCAAACAAGTTGATAAGTTTGATCAGGAAAATTTCTGGAATTTTCTGATCAAACCTTACCATCAACATCAAACTCTTCAGTCTCTTACAGATTCAGCAAAAAGATCTCAGATAATAATTTCAAATGCTATTTTCAAGGGACAGATTCAGTCACGAATATCACAGCCAGCTCAGCTTAAAGCAATGATAGATATTTTTCAACTTCGTGATCACACTCAGAAGGAAAGGCAAGATTCACAAATTTAGGAGTGTTAGCTCAAAGTTCCTAGATTATTGTTTAAGTTAAGTTTTTAGAGGAAGGTTGTTTGAAACCTCCTCTAAATTTTTGTAATAATTTAATTTTAGTTTGTAGCTAGTTTAGTATTTAAACCCTTATCATGCATTTAGAGAAAGGTCCAGAATTTTATTGAGAAAATTTTCAAAGAATGATTAATTGTAAGTTTGTGAACACCTTGATAAAGTAATGGAACACAACCTTTTTAGTTATATATATCATTTTGTTGATCAATGATGATGCACTTTTTATATTCTTTAAAAGACTTATTGATAGAGGAGTTGAATGTGGCCTATTATCATTGATCAGATGAACAGAGTAGTACACATCTGGTACTATTATCATGTATGCTAAATCTATTTTTGAATATTAGTGATGAATTCAGTTTTTATGAATTATATATGAAATTGATTGTTTTTATCTGAAATATTAGTTGCACTATTATACGATATAAAGATAGAAATTGTTTTTTTTTATATATGATCATCAGATATATGCGATATATTTCTCATTTTCTTTTGATTAAATATTTTTCAAGAGAATCATCTTACAAAGTAATAACTCTGTTAAATCTGTGATGATCTTCATCATCACAGATTGAATAGATATCATTTTAGATCTCATTAAACTAGTATTATCCCGGGTTAGATTAAATTAGGATTAAATTCAAATTTTTGCATTTTAGAATTATTTTGTTTTATTTTTTAGTGATTCGTCATGTAAATCCTTTGAGAGAAACCCAACAATCAAACAAAAAACCCAAATTTGGGAAACTGGTCCCATTATATCTAGTCGGAGCCACTATCCCAAACGGAAAAGGAGCTACCTTTAGGTCCGGACCGGGTGGTTATCCCCCTTGTTGTTTCCATATATTTCTGAGGCCTCAACAGAAACCAATCCATGTAGACACGGTTATCGAATGCAAGAGCTCCACACATGCTCCTTCTTCTACACTATTCTTGTACATGGTCAGAAAGGCGGGTGGCAGAAGTTTGATGGAATGTGATCAATAATTCAGTACTAGTATCATAACAAAGAGGTAACTGGAAATATGACAAAAACATTTTAGCAAGAGTAAAAAAAGTGGAATGAGAGGAAGAGGGATGGTCTATATACCACTTCACAACAACTCCAGTGAGTGTGCATTGGAATAACCAAAGATGTATGGAGTCATCGGTGACAGAGTTTGACGAACACCACATCTGAAAGGAGTGAATTTGATTGGTGGGGTCTTCTCTAGGATTCCATAAAACTTAGGGATGTTAGAAGAAGGAACTTTGGTTGATATATTTGGCCAACCAAAATCCTGGAGAATGGGATCATTGATTAACTGGTTAAAATCTGAAAGACTTAAACCAGTCGTAAAGGGGAGCAATGGGGTAGTAGTGACCATCATTGTAGTGGTTTGCTGGTGGTATTAACCAGGTTGTGACCCAAGTTACCACCTTGGCTTCGTACACCTACGTCGGTGCCTGACATGGTGGTGTTATGAGGCTGAGAAGATGCATAATCAGAGGAAGAACTCGATAAATCAATAGAACTAGAGTAAGAAGAGGGACTCGATGGAGGACTAGGAGGATTAACTTGAACCCGATGGGGCAGAGTAATATGTCCTAACAGAAATTGAGGATGGAGACCTCAGATTCTCCATGATAGATGCCTAGGGGATGAAAATTTGTCAAGACATAGATGACATTGAAGGCTAAAGAATGATAGATATAGAAGAGTAACAAACAACAAGAAAATACCTAGTGTAGTGGTGCGAAGTGTAAACTAACTATTCTATGAGTTACTCTAATGCAAGAAAGCATGTCCTATCAAAATAAAAAATAGCTCTAGCCTAAAGGTTATATAAATCCTCAAACACGCCTAGAATATAATGTTTTAGATGGCCTTTAAAATAAATTCGTGCTCACGGGATCTCATCCCCGCAATGCACAACTCCCCAGAGAAAGGTAGGGTAGAGAACCGACTGCTTCCCACAACCAGTCCTATAAGGAGTTTTCCTAAAATAGGTCAATAAGCTTACCTTCATCCCATGGTGGTGGTCGAGTCTTGAGATTCTTGGTAAATCAGAAAACGCAAGAAATTCTCTACCACAGGTTGGGTAGCCCTGAGGAGAACCACTCAAATGATGTCCTAGCCTACCCCCTATGAAACAGGTTTCTAATGCACTCCCACTTTGACCGTGGGATGGTGAAGGATTTAAATCTACATATTAAATAAACTTTCTATGTCTCAATGTATGCGATCGATGGGTGTTATTGGAAGCCTATCCCACCGATCCTACACCTAACTACAAAGATTGTTTTAGGCTAGATGCCCGAGTGGGATTAATCTATGTAAGTTAGATTTATTAGTGGCATGTTTAAGTCTTGGCTTGGAAGTTTAAACCAAAATATCATTTGATTTAGGTGTGTGTGTGTGTGAAATAAGTGTGTAGATGAGTTAATTAAGCGTGTTTTATGATGATGCCAAAAGGTTGCTGAAATAAAATGCTGAAAATTGTAAATAAAACTGAAAAAAATGGCAGTGAAATAGATAGTCAATCAAGCATAAATCCCACCCAAATAAGGTTCTCAAACAACAAGACTAGGAGAGGCAAACAAGCAACTCAAACACACTAAAAATGCCACAAGTTATTATGTCTATGGGACTGGGATATAATTAATCTATACTTCTGAAAATGGTGTAGAATGAACAACAAAAAATCATAGGGAAAAATGCTGCAAAAGATAGGGCAGAAGATTTAGAACCTAGGGAAAAAAATGGGACCCTAAGGGGGAAGGCCAAATAAAACTCAAGAGGGAGTTTTTTATGCTAAAACAACCTATCTTAAAGGTTTTCAAAAAAAAGGATCATACCCTGAAACAATGGATGAAAATACTGAAAATATTAGACTACCTACTCAGCTGAAAGCTTCCTAAAAAGGTGGAAGTGTGTTGAAACCCTATGTGGATTATTTCTACTTAAAAGAGACAAATTGAGCATCTCTAGGCCTAAGATGGGCTGGAGCAATGGTTAAACAACCTAAAACATTGCTCTCGACAAACCCTAAAAATTTCATAACAAATTCCAGTTGTTAGGCCAATAAGTGATTTTTGGACCTCCAAAACGCACTTTTGGGGCTAAATAGTGCATTTTTCTCTCCTCAATTCTCGGGTGGCAGGTCTTGGAAAAATTTGTCATCTCCTATTTGGCTGGTACCTGTGACATGTGGAAAACAACAGAAAATTATCAGAACTCGGAATTTTAACTAAATAAGGGAATACAAACTAAAAATAGGCATCAGGAGACTGAAAAAAAGCTGAGGAAAAACCTTGATTACTAAAGTTGTTGGTCACCTAGGAATCTGAATTACACCAGTGGAGTCGCCATTTGTTAGTGTGAAGTTTTCTAGCAAGTGTACCAAAAAGGCTTCACTTAATCCATGAGTGACTAATGGCCCTAACAATAGATGTGGCTATTCAACACTTCATATATGCAATAGAAAGTTAAAATAAAATCTGAAAAACAATAGATATATGCAACAGAAGATGTTAAACAACAACAATAAAGAAATAATGTAAACACCCCAAGAATGGACAAAGTGATTTAAAATGAAAAATATAATTATTATTACATCTGGTGAAGGAGACTTGTATGAAGGCTACAAATCCCCCTCAATGGGATGGGTCCTTTGGTTGTCCTCTTTGCTTTAGAATTTTGGATCTCTCTCTCTCTCTGATGTATGAAACCCAAAAATGTGTGTTGAACTCAGATGGGATCTCGATTACTAAAAGATGATAATAACAACGATGATAGTGATCATGGCGAGGAATGGATGGAAAAAACATCTTATTTATAACAAAATATTGGGTTACTCTTGAAAATGGAGAATAATAAATATTATTAAGCACAATATAGAACTTAACTGCCTGGAATATTTATTATATTTTTGAGAGAGGGAAAATATATTTAAATTGGTTAAATACCTTTATTTAGAAATAATAAATAAATAAATGATTTATTTATTATTTCAACGATGTGGTTAAGGAATAATAAATAAATAATGATTTTTTTAATCATTCCTCGGTGATTTAGTCAAATTTGACAAGGAATATTAACTAAATAATGCTTTAATTAAACTATTCCTAGAGAAAAATAAAGTAAATAATGATTTATTTAATTATTTCTCATGATTGGGTCAAATGTGACAAGGAATATTTATTAAATAATGATTTAATTATTCCTAGAGGAAAGTCAAATAAAAAATGATTTTTTTAATTATTCCTCAAGGGGTTTCTAGTTTTAACTGGAAATAATTTAATAAAATATGGTTTATCAAATTATTTCCTATAGTGTAACCAATTTTATTATGGTAAAATTGGTCTTACATGGTGTATTTCGATCCACCTAGTTAGGAATGGTTAGGTTATGATTTTTTGGTGCTAATAGGGAGCTACAACTTCCATATTTTCCAACCACAACTGGAAAGGCTACAACCCCTAGTTTACCATCTCCCACTGGAGGGAGGTGACAACTTCCTGAAGGAAGCTATAACTTCCTTCCCTCGCACCACCCTCCCACCATATACAATCAAGATAAAACTAAAATTCTTAGTCTCCCGTACCAGGGACGTAAATGAGCCAATTATAATAAATTCAAACACTGCAAGAGTAATCCATTTATAATAAACTTCATACCTCAAATTTGTTGAGATTGCAACAAGATGATGAGCTTAGTGGAAAGGAGTTGCCTTCACTAAGTGGGCCCGCAGGGTATTTTTGGCGCAAAGTCTATTTTTAGACATATGGATCATGTTTTATGAGTTGCAGGATGCTATTTTTGGATGGTTGGTCAAGTCGGGAAAAATAGATGGACTTCTATTTTTAGACATACTGGGCGGAATCTATTTTTAGATTGCCAGTCTAAAAATAGATATGTCGAATATTATTAGCTCTTAATAATATTTGGACTCTAAACATTATCTTATTCTTTTGGAGCACTTCAGTTAAGTGCACAGATGTGGCACAGGAGCTGACAGAAGGAATTACGCTATTCCTAAGGGTTAAGTGGAGCTATTGCATGGATACTTCAGTTAGAACTCATGTGACAGAGTTTGGTGGATTTGATTGAGGAAGTTAGTGGAGTTGTATTCAGTTTAACTAATCTAAACATAGTTGAGCTATTTGTATTCAGTTTAACTAATTGATACAATTAGTGAGAGTGGCGTGAATTAATTATTAATTAATTCACTAATTATAAACTCATAAATCAACTAAAGAATGCATCAGTTAACTTCAGTGCATGGACAGTTTCAGTGGAGACCAGTGCAGAAATAGGTGAAAGAGTAGGTTAACTATCAGTTGTGACTATATTGTTGCTATTTGCAACACACAAATAGGTGGAGAAGCCCATGAGGATTACGCAGTACAAGCCAGGTGGTTTATCTATTTAATGAAGCCATCCCATAGCATTGATTACACAATAGAGGCTGGCTATCAAGTGGCAAAAGATTGGAGCATGTGTTTTGCTAGATCTAGCTTGATAGTGTGTAGCAATTGAGGGTGTGCATGAGAGCTTGTGAGGAGCTTTTGTACTATGATTGTTACATGATATCCATGACATATAATATACAGATAGTCAGGGTTTTCAGCTTTAAGCTTTCCCATTAAATACTGTGTTCATATGTGTGATTGTTTGTGGTTTTAATGTGTGCATGCAATTGATTTTATTTCCGCATGTGATGATCAATGGTAGAAGAGATTCTGTATTATGCATGAAGCTAAAATAGTGTGTGATAAGGAGAATCTCGGTGAATAATATCTAGTTTTAAAATCAATGCTTGTGATCCACATATAAAATTGTAAAATCTCTTTGATGTAAATACATATAATGGAACGTTGTCGGCCGTTTGGACCACCTAGTCTGATGATGAACCATGTTTGGTTGGTTCGAAGCAACGTCGACAACGTTCCATTATATGTGATTATTACCGAAAGAAACTACAATATCTCAGTTATTCAAATTTCTACAAAATTATCAATATCATAGGTCCCCTTACTCTCTCTTTTAACTTGAAAAATTTATCATAGCTTGCGTCAACAAGGATTTATTCAACTCTTATTTATTCAATACTTCTACAAGACAAGATCAAAGTATGCTCCAAAAATTATACAAGACAAGTACAAAGGTATGCTACAAACTTTTGGCATCAAGATCTACAGTCTCAGGACTGAATTCTAATTGAAATCTTTCCTTAGAAGGATTTTCCACAAGATAGGGCTGCAATATTCCTTAGAAACTCGGGTTTGTCACAAAGATGATTCAGACATGTGTGAGAAGAAGCCTTAGAAACTAACTTAGTTTTGTCATAGTCTCAGAGTAATTTGGATTTTCCTCAGGATAATTTTAGATTCGGCCTCAAAAAATTTGAAATGTGCGTTAGGAACAAGGTTGAGATATGCCTCAGAGATGGGGCTGAAATTCGGTCTGCCTCAGGACTATTATAAGGCTGTTATAGAGGCCTAATTTCATCCTACCTTAGGAATTATTCCTCAAGGGGATGAGGCCTCATACCATGCATGTGAGCTAGCCTTGAAAGGTACAAAATTTTCCCTAGCTATACCACAGAACATGAGACAAAACAAGCCCAAAATCCCAATGATAAATGAAGATTAAAGAAAAAACAAACTCACAACAAATGTCAAGCAATACTTGCTCAATAAGAGGTGTCTTGAATATGGATTTATTTTTATACTGCGTTCTATGGTTCAACCTGTACAAAAAATCAGAAGACTTGATGATGATTCAACATACACTTATGCTCCTTGATTTACCACTATTAGGGCATACACATACGCATTGAAGGGTGCCCCTTTTCTTAGGGCCTACCTAACCCAGAAAAAATATATATTAAAGGAAATTTCTCCTCATTGTAGGTGACCTAGAGTAGGAATATTTTAGCTCTTTAAAAATTAATTTTTGTGTCTTTTAAAACACATGATACAAGACTAAATTTGACAATGATTTTAGGGAAATTTAATTTATAATGATAGACCTTATTTTAGGGCAGCGAAGAAGTGTTAAGGTCATAAAGCTTTGGGGAAATAGGCTGGTGCTAAACCCATATTTGGGGCATCAAACTTCAAAATTCAATATCTCTCCAACCAAGAGGACTCACAAGATGTGAAACCTATAAAAAAATGGTTCGACAAGGGCTATCAATCTAAAAGGTCCTTGTATCCAAATTCATTTTCTCTTACATGCATATCATCAAACAGATTTTGGGCCATTCACCCTTTGACATATATGACAATTTTTCCAATAATCCCCCCCTTTGTCATTGACGTCAACTCTCATCCTCCATGTCTCCATGCTTCCCTTTTTTTTTCTCCATGTTTCACTTCCTTTTCTGCCCCCCTTTGACATCAATGAAAAAGGGTGATTATATTCTTTTGGGATTCTTCCCCTGAGCATATGGTGCTTAGCATGACTTCTGTTTTCTTATCCTTACCTTATTTGTTGTCCTTATGACTCTTTTTCTTGGATGCAATTTTCTTTTGCTCTGCTTGGTATAGAACTATATGTTGTTTGGTCTTCTTGTGGCTATTGCAACCAATATTCTCAAGTATTCTTATATGATTTCACACTTCCTAGGGTGAAACAAGAGATTATACCATTGATCACACATCTTTCCAACACTGAGAAAATTGTGCTTCAAATCCTTAACTAGCAAAACATTTTGTGCTTTAATATGTTCACTTCCAATACTTACTACGCCTTTCCCGAGTATCTTGACAGAAGAGTTATCTCCAGATGCAACATTGCCACTTTTTTGTTTTAGGCTAAAAAAATTGTTTTCATCTCGAGTCATAAGTGTCAATAATCCACTATCCATGTGCCATTCATCTTCTTTATATTTAACGACCAATTATAGATTGCAATTTTCCTTCTCTCTTCTCCCATGTCATAGTTGGCTTCTCTTCTTGCATGATTGGAGCACTCTTTCACAAGCATGCAATTTTGTCCCTCATGACTAGGATTATTGCACTTGTAGCATATAATGTTTTGATTAATTAGTGGTTCAAATTAATTGTATTTTTTTGGTAGATCCATGGAAATTTGTGATTCTAAATCCATAATCATTCTTGCTTCAACAAGGACTACTTAAACTCTTCTTTCTTTAAGACTTCTACAAATTTTTCTCTAGATCTTATACAAGACAATCACAAAGGTATGCTCTAGAACTTATACAAGATAAGCACAAAGGTTTGCTCCAAACTTCTAGAATAAATATCTATAGTCTCAAGATTAACTTTTTATTTAACTCTTGCCTTAAAATCATTTACCACAAGACATGGTTGCATTATACCTTAAAAACTCGAGTATGTAACAAATAAGATTCGTATTTGTGTGAGAAGAATCCTTAGAAAATAACTCGGATATGTCATAGTCTCAAAGAAATTCAAATCTACCTCGGGAGAATTTCAGACAGGGCCTTAGAACCTATGAAATGTTCCTTAGGAACAAGGTTGAGATATGCCTCATAGAGGGGGGCGAAATTCAGTATGCCTTGGGACTTTTACAAGGATATTACAAAGGCTTAATTTCAGCCTACCTCAAGAAGTATGCCATAAGGGGATAATGCCTTTGACCAGGCTTATGAATCAACCTTGAAAGGGATAAAATTATGCCCATATATACCACAGAACAAGAGACAAAAGAAGCCCAAAATCCCAATGATAAATGTAGCTTCAAAACCAAAAAACTCACAACAAATGTCAAACAATAATTACTCCAAAAGAGGTGTCTTGGCTGCGGATTTCTTTTAATAATGCATTCTAGGGTTCAGTCTGTACAAAAAATCACAAGACTTGATGATGATTCGACTTACACTTTTGCTCCTTGATATACAACGACTAGGGAATATATATACACATTGAAGTGTGCCCATTTTTTTAGGGCTGACTTGACCCTAATAAAAAGAAAAATTATGTTAAAGGAAATGTCTCTTCAATAGAGTCGACCTAGATCAAGAGGATTTTATCCCTTTAAAATTTAATTTTGTGTCTTTCAAAATACATGATACAAGGTTGAGTTTGACAATTTTTTTAGGGAAATTTAATTTACAATGTTATACCTTCTTTTAGGGCAGCGAAGAAGTGTTAAGGTCATACAAATCTTGGGAAAATGGTGGGTGCTAAACCCTTCCTTGGGGCATCAAACTTAAAAAATCAACATTTCTCCAACAAAGAGGACCCACAATATGTGAAAACTATCAAATGAAATGGTTTGACAAGGGATATCAATCTAGAAGGTCCTTGTATCCAATTTCATTGTCTCTTGCATGCATATCATCAAACAAGTGCTAGCCCATTCACCCTTTGAAATAAATGACAATTTTTTCAGCAAAAGACAAATTAAGATGGGGTGAGAACATAAGGAAACTATAATATAAAATAAGCATACATGTCAGATAAGAAAATCCAAAATCAGCCTACTTTAGTAGTTTGAAGTAAAATATGGAAGTTAATTTCCAAACGTAGCTCACTTCCTTTGGTTACTAAGTCATGGAAAACACTTAACATGGGGTAAAATTTAGAAAAGTGGATTCCAAGGACCTTCACATGTCATTTATGCCTCCAACACGAACAAAATATCAAGAAAATTCCCCATTCTTGTCCTTATGTTTCTGCATTATGGGATGAATTGGTGAAACCATATTCAAATGGTTACATAGGAACAAAGAAAGCCTCATATAGGAAAAATGAAGAAATATTAGAACACAAAAACTTGGATTTCCGATCTTGGAAGTGTGGAAAGAAAGAAACAAATGTAAATTCATAAAACTCTACTAGGAAGGAACAATGATCTAGAATAAAATCAAAGTTAATCTTAAATAAATAATCCTCGTAAACACTTCGTTTGATCAATATTGGAAGGGAAACAATCTAGGAAAGGAAGTAATGCATTCTGTAAACCTTTATCCCTCTGCCTATAATTTTAGGATAACCCCTATTACCACTTCTATTTATTTTACAGTTCATTGGAAACCTCCATCGCCTCATTTCACCAATCTTAAATTTGAAGGAGCATCCAAGGTAAATCCTTTTTAGTCCGATTTTGGTGGAATATTTAGGGATCATAAAGGCAACATCTTGCATATTTATGTGGGAGCTCTAGGAACTGAAATAAACAATTATGTAGATCTATTTGCCCTTGAATTTAGCTTATTATTCACTATTTGCAATAGATAACTCTATTTACAGGTCAAAGGGAATTATCATCTAATTATTAGATTTCTAAAGAAGATCCAACAAGGTTATACACCCTTTAAAATTTCCAAAATATAGCATTTGGAGAATGGTATCAACAAAAATAAATTTTCCTACCTCAAATCCCCAACATATTACCCCTACATATTGGAAGAAATAAGAACAAATAGGTCAATTTTCTAGCAAATAAAGGATCAAAAGATGTTATGACTTCACTAGATAAGAACTAGAACACAAATATGTAAAGCCTTCTAAAAGATGCTTTCCAAAAAATTGCAATAATATTTTCTTCCCTTAAATGGGGTGACAATCTGTTAGCCATAACTGACACGATTAGTATCCTCCATCCACATTCATCACACTCAACTCAACTTGGATAGATGGAAAACAAAGGTAATGGGATAAACTTGCAACACACTAAAGGATTATCGAAATTTATGCCACACTCCTTTTGACAGTACAAGAAAATTCCTTCTTGTATACAAGATGATTTAGTTTGCACTTTTCACTCACACCTAGCTATTATGAAGCAAAATTAGACTAATTCAACAACCATTATGATATCCCACACTTATTTGGGACTTGATTCATTGGTCACATAGAACTAAGTACTTCCATTTAGTTAATATGGTTTTCAGATTTTATCAATTCCATTCCCCTCCCCGAGATGGAGTGAGAAGGGATGATATAAGTTGGGGCATCACCTTGCTCCACAAGTAGAGGTGACATTCCCCTTATCAATTAATGTGGTGTACTCTTGGCCATGACAAATGATTTTGATTTGTTGTGGTTTATGAACCCCATTGGCCATATAGATGGTTAATTTCACACACATATGAGTGATTGCAGCCTAATTATGGAGGCATTATTGCATCTATAGGAGGATTTAATAACAATGTAGGTGCACTCTCTACTTTGGTGTGTTGAAATAAGGTAGTGGGAGGTATTTTTTTTTGCTCACTTATTATTTTTCACTAGTTAATTTTTTTTTCATGGATACCCAACAATTTATCTTTGACATGTTGCATTGTGATTTTGGGAGACCTGTACTTATTGCAATTCTTGAAAGTAAGGATATTATTCCCAATATCTATCAGAGAGAGACAATGGTCCAAAAAATAGCTTGGTATAGTAGGGGCCATGTTGGATATGGTGTTTTTGGGGGTGATTGAGCCTAGCTATGTGTGGCAACCTTCACTCAACAGTTTTAGAACTAGAGCCTACCTAATATTAAATATTAATTATATGACTTAGAGGATAGTGTTGTGAGTGAATTGGAATGTGTGCAAGATCATGAAATTTTGGAGGACATCTATCAATGGGTACCCGATCCTAGGCACACCCACGACAAACATAACCAGTACCTATTGACCATATATCTATATTGGAAAATGAAAACCATGGTCACTTGGGTGCTTCTGGATAAGAATGATGCTAAAATCAAAATCTCGATGGTACTTGATGAGATGGGGAAGCTCAAGAAAATATGAAATACTCAGTGACTAGGTTGGAAGAAAACTTCCTTTATGTAATAGGTCCCAACAACAATAATTCAGTGAAAAAAATCCCCATTGACATGGCTACTTCCTTCTCCTCATAATTCTTTGTTTTTTTCTCATGCAAGAATTTTCACAACTTATAGTTGGAAATAGGTTTAATCCACCCAGTCATAACAATTCATACTCTTTTTTTGTGATATTATATACTTCATACATAGTATTTATAGTTTAAATAAGAAACAAGAAAGATATTGTTAGTTTATCGTCGAATTTTTTGTATCACAACCAAACTATGTTTTTTTTAGATACTGGATTGTTGCTTTACTATTTTTTTGGAGGTGTGGTTTCCTTAGAGGTAGACCATTTATTGGAAAAGCTATGCATAAATTTTAAATATTTTTTCACATAATAGCATAGAAATTGTTAGTCATCAGTATTTTTCACTATCGTTGGATGATTAAAAGGTGTTTATATATTTCTGAAAACAACATTCCTTGAATATTGTGAGTTTCAGAAATCTCATTGCCTTCATTATCCCTATAGAAAATTTTTCCACTATTCTATCAGCTTTCCATTCCATGGTCACCCTGTTGTTCCTTAAAAATTCCTTATTGTCTTATACCTATCATTTTCAGCCTCTTTCCCTGCCTATAACCTCATTTGCCTATTTTTTCCCTGTCCATAAACTCCACTTTCCATATAGGGTTTCCTATATCCTACTCATTCCCATGTTCCCTAGGTTACTCAAGCATTGATGGTCTCAAAACTATCTCTGTAGGCTCTTTAGATAAATCAAGTACATTGGATTTTGGATCTTCAATACAACACTTTTGAAAATACTCTGTTTTTCACTTGAAGCCTCCAAGCCAATTTTCAGTCAAAGACTAGGTCAAAGGACCCTCCCACTAGTTCATTAGGGTTTCACATGTTTTAAGGTCATCATTGGATGTTTCAGGCACTACTTTTCCTTTGCTAGAATTTTGCTCAGATGTAATAGAATGTCAAGACATGGTTATTCAAGAAGGACCTAAAAGATTTCCAAAGAAGACTATCCCTTCAGTTTAGAGTCTGCACATGAGGAAAATGGACAAACTTTGGCACTTCTGTAGGAGTGTTGAAAGGTCTATCAACAGAAAGTACTAATAAGGTAGGTGGTCTACTCCTGAACAAAAAAAACTCACAACAAAGGAGAGAAGAAACACTTGGTCTTGTAGGTAACTAGGGTTATGATCTTAATGGTCCAGTTGAGTGCCAGAAACAATGATCACTTGCAGAAATGACATAGAAGAGGCATACAAGGCCAAACATGAAGAAATTATATCAGAATAGATTGAAGAAAAATGGAAAAGGTGAGGTGAACTGGACATAAATGAATGAACTTGAAAGGGCTATAGAGAACTTAGAAGACAACACTGATGATTGCAATAAAGCACTTCAAACACCTAGGGTTTTGGGAAAGAGGCCAAAGAAAGTGAAAGATAAGTTGAACTCCATGGTGGAAGAAAAAGAGGATTTTGAAGCTGCTGCTGTGTGTAGTCATCCTAAAGATGTCAAAATAAACATGTTAAAGTCTCCAGGATCAAAAGAAACGCAAATTTCATAACTCCTACAAATTACAAGAAAAAAGGTGAAAGGTTAAGTTGAACTTAAAGGTTGAGACTACACAAGTGTGTGTAATTATCTCCCAAAGGTGTCAAAATGAACATGTTGGGGTTCCCATGTTTTGGCCAGATTGGCAAGACCAAAAGATGAGACAACATCAGAACCACTTTTGGGCCCTAGGATCTAGCCCTCCTGGACCCGGAGAGGGATCTCTCCAATAAAACAAAGAATGATATATCTTTGAAGCTCAAAATGATATGTTAGGCTAGTTATGAGGCACAAAAGGGGGGTTTTAGATAATTTGGTTGGTTGGTTGCTGGGTTGGTTAGGAGATCATAAACTGAGAAGGTAATGGGAGAAAAGGAACAAGGCAGCAAGATATTTCAGCAAAGGGGATAGGCCAAGAAAGTGCCATCCATTGGGCTATGGAGTCATGAAAGGTAATTACATGCAACAACTAGCCAAGGCTTCCACAGGGCAAGTCATCTAATACCAAAGGATCTTTTAGATAGAAGATAGGATGGAACATTAAGGAAAGAAGGTGGAAGAAGGAAAGCAGCCCAATTTCTGTCTATAGATCAGGTTAGAGGTCATTTAACTCCAGACCTGCTTGGACATACTCGAAGGCAGCTCTCAAAGAGGGATGAAGGAGCAGCTTATAGATCAGACCAGAGGTCATTTATCTCCAGGTCTGCTTTAGCAACTCCAAGGGAAAACATGGATAAATTTAACAGAAGGGATCTTAGAAAGGCCAGCTGGTCACGTAAGGATCCTAGTGGACAAGGCTAACTCTAATCCCCAATGTTCCCAAACCTTCCAGCTTAAACCCCTCAAGAACATCTAAGAACAACTTCATCTAATTCATACATCAGCCAGCAGGCAATAACATCCACTGCGCTAGTTAAACCACTTGAATTCACTCTTAGATAACACATAAAGCAGAAAACATTAAAGGTAGGGAGAGCAGGAACATAGGGCACCTAACAAGGGTGAATCCTATGCTATACTTCTGTTGCCTACCAGAAGAACATGAAATAGTATGAAAATGTAAATAACAGAGTTAAGAAAAACATCACCAATAGTAATATACTAGGATCCTGTGAAATGTGCTTTGATTAATTGATGCAAAACCAGTCATATACAGTAAACTCAATGGCTAATACAATCTAAAATTTCTCCTCCCAGCCTATTACATACAAACTAGTCTGTAACTCCCTCCCAAGACTGTTCTAACAGTCAGACTAAATCCCTCTAACAGCAATAGCCTGACAACTGAACAACAACCTTACAATTCGTTCTTGGGAATTCTTATAGGAGAATGAGAATAACAGGGGTCGATACAAATTAAATGAGCCTCATTAAGACAGCAAGGCGGAAGTGTTCATGCCCATGCTGCTTAATGGAAATCTTCAGCACTGTGTGTACTCTATCATCTACTCTGGGAGACTCTGTCAGGCCAAGATTGACCTCTGGTATCTCTTTGGAGTTTTGTCAGGTGTCTGGAACTTTGTGCTGCCTTCCGAATCTGGTTAACTGGTTTAAAGTCTACGGGCCTCTCCATACCTCCATTACTGCTGCTCAGACAGTATTTAATGAAGCTCTGTCAGTGCAATTAACTGCTTATGGTCTCGAGGAGGCATGGAGATTGCTGTAGGAAGGTGTACCTCTGGAGAAAACACATTCTACTGTTAGGTAGCGCAGTTATGGCTTGCTGGTGCGCTCATTAGTCTTCAAGTTGAACCTTAATCCTTTGAACACGGGATTAAAACTTTAAATCTCCAATTTCAGGCTCAAATCCCTTAAATCCAACTCTGCTATCCCGTTCGACCGTTGAATTGGCCCCTCTGTGACCCCTGCAAAATGAAATAACTAGTCACAAAACTCGGGCAGTGGCGGAGAAATGCCGTGGAGGCCAGGGGAGTGGTGGCGGAACAGTGAAAATAGCGGAAATGATGAACAAGTAGTGGAAGGGATGGTTAATAGGGTAAAAACCCAAAGATTAAAATTTTGGGATAAATACAAAGGAAATGGAAGAAATGTAATGAAATATACGGGAAGGATCGTACGAGGTGGGACCGGGTACGAAAATCACAGTCACAATCGGAGCGGGGGTCAATCGCAACACACATTTCAAAAGTTCCAATTGCGATTGGAGAGATGGGGCGATTAAGCGATGGCCGTTGGATCTAAGGCCAGATCAATGACCCAAATTCAATCGGAAGGAAAAGGGGAGGGGCAACGGGCGGTGATGAGATCAGCGCTGAGCCGTTGGATCTACAGGGAAAACAACGGTGGAGATTAAATCGGGAAATCGCAATCGGGGGATGGAAGACAACCCTATGAAACATAACGGGACACGGGACCTCCAATAGAAAACATGAAACTTTGGTTATAAACCAAAACACAAAGGAATCGGGTGAAAATATTATGAAAAAGCGCGGAAGCGAATGTAAGAGCGGGACCCGGCGGAGGCGGAGGGCGATCAAATCTTGATCGTTAGATCCTAGATCCAATGGACGGTCAGGATCAAATCAGAGGATTGCAATCGGGGGGAGCAGAGGTGACACATTCAAAAATTTCTGATTGTGATCGGAGCGATGTTGCGATTAATCACCAACCGTCGGATCTGGAAGGTAAAGGGCGGCTGGGATTGAATCGGGAGACAGCGGGGAAGGCTTGCGATGGCGATCGGAAGGGAGTTTGCGATTGAGCGCTGGCCATCGGATTAGCTGGGAGATGGATGGTTGAGATGAAAATTGGACATCGGGAGTTAGGACTTGCGATTTCGATCGGTGGGCGGGGCTCGATTGAGCGCTGGCCGTTAGATCTGGAGATCAGATCAACGGTTCACGTCCAATCGGAGGGAGAGCGCGATCGAGGGCTACAACATGAGCGTTGCGATTGCGATCGGGCGAGGGCCTGCGATTAGCGCTCCATTTTCGGATCTCCATGATAGATCGACGGTGTTAAACGCATCGCGAGACTTAATGCGTTAAAACGATCGCATCGGAGATTTTCAATGTTGCACAGGATTTTTATGTCTCCGCTCTGATCCTTCCGATTGCGATTGGCTCCCAAGGCTTAAGCGCTTGGTCTTGGGTGGCGGACATATGTGGGGAAGTGGTTGGGGCTTGCAATAAAGGGGCTAAGCCCTATTATATGGTTTAAAAGTGGGTTTTGGCCCATTTAAATGGAATTTGAAGGCCAAGGAAGGGAACGATAGAGAGGGAAAGGGGAAAATGGCTAAACAAAAGGTAAGGGTAGAATTTTAAGGGGATTTTGGGAGGATTTGAAAGGTAATAAGGGGAATAGAAGGGGAGACAAGGGAGAACAAAGTAGAGGCTAGGTGGGGGTGAAATAAGAGGGAAAAAGGGCCTTTTGGGTATTTTTTCACCAGCAGAGAGGCTTCGTAATGGAAATCAGCAGAGGGGATTCTATCGAAGGATAAAAGGCATAAAGAGGCTTCAAGGATGATGTGTTTTCAGGGGAAATGCATTCCTTAAAGGCTCAAAAACATTTAGCCCCCTATTTTCTTGTCAAAAATTTCATAGGGGGGCTAACATAATCTATAGGTTTAAACAATAGATCTGAGCATAGGAGTCTTGATGGCAGTGTGGGTGCAGGTGTTAAGGATAGTTGTTCAAATTTTGTTACTATGTTTTCTAATTCAGGAGGAATTTGTTCCTGATCATTATTTCCACTCTCGGTCATCAAACTTTATTAAATCTGATTGATTGATTTAATAAAATAACATACGGAAGCCAAGTCCCCTTATCCTCTGAAAACATAATAATTCACCTTTTAAACAATGTTTAAAAGATTTTTGGAATGGGTTTTGGATTTCAAACTCTTTAATAAAACTATATTGAATAAAACTTCAAGTCCATACCTTTTTTTATACTCCACGCAACTACCGACGCAAACACCGTTAGATCTCCAACTCTTATGATCAGACGACTATCACGTAAAAATAGCCCTGGCACTTTACAGCTCCAAAGTAACGCGAAATCGATGGTATTTCCACCGTGACGTGTCACGTTCTATTTGATCGCGTTCAATTTGAACAAAACCACTCGCACGCCAAAAGCAGTGCGACCATAGTGATTGGTTTTCCAAAAACCGCTTAGTCTGCAAATTTTGTTTTTAATCGTGTTTGACCACGGATTTTCCACTGGTTTACAGTTATAACTTCAGCTCCTCTAGAACACTCCTTTTCGGCCCATAACTCAATCAACATAGATCAATTATCGACTATCCAATCTCAAGCCAAAGGAACCAAAATTTCTTCAAATTCTTTTGAATCCTTCACACAGAAGTTACTTAAATTCTACACAAAAAAACATAAATCAAATGGATTTTCGAAGAGATGAAAATCTCCGGGAATTTTCCAACCAGACAACAGATAATTTAAATTATGTAATTTTATTAAATCAGAGGAAAAATCCTCTCAATCAATTCTTCTACGGCCCAATTCGATTTTCTCCTTCTCAGAGCTTACATTTATAGTGTTTTACATGACAGTCGACCTCTTATTGAGGATTGAATTCTCCTAACTTAGATAAAATCCTAATTACATAATATCTTCCCTAAATCTATCAACTTAAGACTAAATATACTGAAGTTAATATAAAACAGTTCAATCTTCCTAGATACTAGTTCAACCCTATCTAGTAAAACTGTAAATTGACAGCTAAAGGTACCAACACCTTTGCTCGTAACTTTTTTTTTGGATTTTTGGAATAATTAATGAAGCCTTTGTCTCTAAGCCTCATGCTCCTGCATCAGACTCCTGAGGACAAAAATATTCATGGTCTCCTATCCATGAGCTCCTCCACAGAACTGCCCAATTTCTGCAACATGGTTTTTGTCATCCAGGTAGCATCTTCAATTGGCTGATCCCTCCACTTGATCAAATATTGAAAATATTTCTGTCCTGTGGTCTTCTTAAACACTTTCTTGTCTAAGATCCTCTCTGGATGTAATGTCTTTGTTGTGGGTAACATTTTTACCCAATAAATATTTCCTCTGTGTTTTGGTGTGTCATCTGTGCCACTATCTTCATATCTGTACAAATCAGCAACATTGAATATTGGAGATATTCCAATATCAGATGGTAATCCAATTTCATAAGCATTTGCAGAAAAATTTCTCAATATCCTGCATGGTCCTATCTTTTTGAATTTTAACTTTTTATACTCCTTCCTTGGAAATCTTTCTTTCCTAAAGTGTGTTAAAACCAAATCACCAACTTCAAAATTAACTTCTCTTTTTCTCAAATCTACTCTATTTTTGTACTTGATGCTGCTGTCTTGTAGCTGCGTCTTTACCTGTTCATGTATTTCTTGAATTTCTGAAGCAAACTCTTCTCCCTCATCACTTCTCATTTCTTCTTTCCCCAAGTTGTTTAATTCAGATGCTCCTCTTGGGTGCATTCCATAAACTATATGGAATGGACTCTGCCCTGTACTTCTGTAAGGTGAATCATTATATCCATACTCTGCCTGTGGTAAAATATGATCCCACTATTTAGGATGTTCTCCTGCAAGAATTCTCAAAAGATTACCCAAAATCCTGTTCGCTACTTCAGTCTACCCATCAGTCTGAGGGTGATAAGCTGAGATGAAACTTAGTTTAGTACCAAGATTCTTCCACAATGTCCTCCAAAAATGACCAACAAATCTGGTGTCTCTATCAGAGACAATACTTTTAGGTAACCCATGTAATCTGACAATCTCCTTGAAAAAAAAATTGGCAACATGAGTAGCATCACTGGTTTTATAACATGGAATAAAATGTACCATTTTTGAAAATCTGTCAACTACAACATAAATTGCATCATTCCCTCTCTGTGTCTTAGGCAATCCTAAAACAAAATCCATACTTACCATATCCCAAGGTCTATCTGGAATAGGTAATGGAATGTACAAACCTGTATTTTGACTTTCCTTTTTGCATATTGAAAAATTTTACAATTCTTTACTTACTTTTCCACTTTAGATCTCATCTTTGGCCAAAAATAAAAATGACTTAGTTGCTCATAAGTCTTATCAATACCAAAATGTCCAGCAAGTCCACCACTATGTTTCTCCCTGATTAAATTTTCCCTCATAGAACAATTTGGTATGCACAATTGATTCCTTTTGAACAATAAACCCTCTTGCAAGAAATAATCTAACCACTGACTTATGTCTATCAAAACAGGATTACAACATGCTTCAAATGCTTCTTTGAAATCCAAATCTGTCTTATAGAGTTCTTTAAGAAAATCAAAACCTAACACTTGAACTTGACTTTCTTGAACAAGAATGCTTTTTCTACTCAAGGCATCTGCTACTTTGTTTGCTTGACCACTTATATGCTTCAATACAAAGTTGAAAATTTGAAGATATTCAACCCATTTTTCATGTTTTTGATTCAATTTAGGTTGTTGCATAATATACTGTAAAGCATGATTATCTGAATATAGCACAAATTCTTTAGACATTAAATAATGTCTCCACTTCTTCAATGACTGTACAATTGCATAAAATTCCTTGTCATAAGAAGAGTACTTCCTCCTTGTCTCATTCAGCTTCTCATTGAAATATGCTACAGGTCTATCTTCTTGACTTAATACATCTCCAATAGCTTCCCCACCGGCATCACATTTCACTTGAAAAGGTTTATTAAAATCAGGAAAAACTAAGACAGGTTTCTCAGTTATCTTTTGCTTTAAGAATTGAAAATTCCTTTTAGCTTCAACAGTCCACTTAAATGGTTGTTTGTCCTTATTTATAGTTTCAATGATAGGTGCATTGATCTTACTAAAATTCCTTATGAATTTTCTATAAAAACTAGCAAGACCATGGAAACTTCTTACCTCAAAAACACTTTTAGGTGAAGGCCACTCCACAATTGCCTTTATCTTCTCTGGATCCATTTTTAATCCTTCAGCAGAAACAACAAAACCTAGATATACCAATTCTTCTTTCATGAATGAAAATTTCTTTAAATTTACCTGTAACTTCTCTTGATGTAACTTCCTTAAGACATAATTAAGATGTCTCAGGTGTTCTTCCTTTGTTTTGTTGTAAATTAATATATCATCCAGATATACTATTGCAAATTTACCAATAAATTCCTTCAATAATTCATTCATAAGCCTCATAAATGTACTAGGTGCATTTGATCAACCAAAAGGCATTACCATCCATTCATACAATCCATCATTTGTTTTAAAGGTTGTTTTCCATTCATCTCCTTCCCTTATCCTAATTTGATGATACCCACTTTTCAAATCTAGTTTTGAAAAATATCTTGCTCCACTCAAACAATTCATCAAATCTTCAATTCTAGGTAAATGAAATCTATACCTGATTGTTATATTGTTAATTTCTCTTGAATCAGTGCACATTCTCCAACCTCCATCTTTCTTTGGACTTAATATTGTAGGTACTGCACAAGGACTAAAACTTTCTCTGATCAAACCTTTGTCAACCAATTCCTGTACTTGCTTTCTGATTTCTTCATTTTCTATAGGAGTCATTTTGTAAGCTGCTTTGTTTAGAAAATTTGATCCTGGAATCAAATCTATCTGATGGCTGATTCTTCTTACAGGTGGTAATTCATCAGGCAAATCATCCACAATAATATCACAATAGTTCTCCAAAATTTCTTGAATTTCAATTGGAAAATCATAAATTTTAGTAGAAGTAAATACTACCTTAGGTTTGCAAACTAAAGCAAAATCAAGTATTATTTTCCACTCAGAAATAAAGCCTTTGGATCAGACTTTTTACCTGATTCATCTTCTTCTTCCATAGCTAACAATGTTTGATTCATACCATCTTTGAAAAACTTGTAAGTGTTTCTCTTTCCATCATGTACTGATGCTCTGTCATACTTCCAAGGTCTACCCAACAATATGTGACACACATCCATAGGCATCACATCACACATGATTTTATCTTTGTAACTGCCCATTTGAAATTCCATTTCACATTGTTCCTTTACTATCAGTTGATGTCCTTTCTGAAGCCATGACACCTTGTAGGGTGTTGGATGTTCCCTTGTCTTCAATTTAAACTTCTCTATCACCTCTGTAGAGACCAAGTTATCTGTACTGCCACTATCAATTACCAATTGACAACATTTCCCTTGAAATTTGCACACGCTTCTGAACAAAGTCTTTCTCTGTGTTGGTTCAGCAACTTCCTTTGTTTTTTTTTAACAAAACTTTGTTAACCACTAAATATTCTCCTTTCTCTGGCACAATTTCTTTCTCTGTTACAGGAAACTTTGCTACTCCTTCTTCAGTCTAAGCAACAATTTCATTTCTTTGGTTTGTCCCCACATTCTCTAGACCTTCATAGGCTCTATGTCCTAATTTTTTACATCTGTAACATTTGACTTCTCTTCCTCTATTTCTGCCTCCTCTTCCTCTGTAAGGACTCCTTCTACCACTTGTATCACCTTCTGTGGGTGCATACTGAGGTGAGCTACTACTAGCCCCATCTCTTGGTGCTGTAGATCTTCCTCTACCACCTTGACTTCCTCTTCCTCGGAAAGTACCTCTTCCTTTGGAAGATTGCTTCCTTATGAGTTTTTCTTAAGCTTTTAAGGCGATCTGGTAAGCCTCTTCTACTGTTTTAGGAGACAATATACTTATCTAATCTTGAATCTCCATTCTGAGACCATTTATGTACTTGGAAATCTTCTCCGTTGTATCTTGAATTTGTCCTGCTCTTATTCTCACTTTGTAAAATTCTTTTGTGTATTCTTTTACTGTCATTAATCTCTGTCTAAGATTCTGCATTTGTCTAAATAATGAAAGCTGATAATCACTAGGCAAAAACTTAACTCTCAACTTTGCTACCATTCTGTTCCAATTCTTGATTGGCTGCTTACCAACTCTCCTTCTTTCTGCTTTCACTCCATCCCACCAAAGTGTTGCATGTCCTTTTAACCTTCTGACAGCAAACTTAACTCTTTTTTCTTCACCCATCTCTTCATAATCAAAGCATTTATTCATTTCATTGATCCAGTCTATCAACTCTTTTGGATTCAATCCTCCTGCAAAAGCTGATACTTCAAGTCTAGGCTTGGATGTAGATCCTAAAACTGATTTAAATAATCTCATCTCAAGAGTAAGCTCAACATTTCCTCCTTCTTCTTCAGCTTCAGGTTCACTGACATCTTCAGGATCTCTCTGTTGTCCAGTTTCCATTGCTTCCAATCTGGCTTGAATTTGCTGCATAGTCTCTAGTACTTCAGCATTTGCAACTGGTCTACCTCTTCTACTACCACCTCCTCTACCAAGTCTGACAGCCATGTTGGGTTTCTTATTCTGACTTTTGGAAGCTTGTTCAGTGTCTGAAAAATGCTCTGAAGACTGCTCTGATACCACAATTGATGGCAGTGTGGGTGCAGGTGTTAAGGAGAGTGATTCAAATTTTGTTACTATGTTTTTTAATTCAGGAGGAATTTATTCCTGATCCTTATTTCCACTCTCCGTCATCAAACTTTATTAAATCTGATTGATTGATTTAATAAAATGACATACGGAAGCTATGTCCCCTTATCCTTCGAAAGCATAATAATTCACTTTTTAAACAATGTTTAAAACCTTTTTGGAATGGGTTTTGGATTTCAAACTCTTTAATAAAACTATATTGAATAAAATGTCGAGTCCATACCTTTTGTTATACTCCACGCAACTACCGACGTGAACACCGTTAGATCTCCAATGCTTATGATCAGACGATTATCGCGTAAAAATAGCCCTGGCACTTTATGGCTCCAAAGTAACGTGAAATCGGCGGTATTTCCACCGTGACGTGTCGCGTTTCTATTTGATCGCGTTCAATTTGAACAAAACCACTTGCACACCAAAAGCAGTGCGACCACAGTGACTTGTTTTCCAAAAACCGCTTAGTCTGCAAATTTTATTTTTAATCGTGTTTGACCACGGAATTTCCACTGGTTTACAGTTCTAACTTCAGCTCCTCTAGAACACTCCTTTTCGGCCCGTAACTCAATCAACATACATCAATTATCAACTATCCAATCTCAAGCCAAAGGAACCAGAATTTCTTCAAATTCTTATGAATCCTTCACACAAAAGTTACTTAAATTCTACACCGAAAAACATAAATCCAATGGATTTTCGAAGAGATGAAACTCTCTGGGAATTTTCCAAGCATACAACAGATAATTTAAATTCTGCAATTTTATTAAATCAGAGGCAAAATCCTCTCAATCAATTCTTCTACGACCCAATTCGATTTTCTCCTTCATGGAGCTTACATTTATAATGTTTTACATAACAGTCGACCTCTTCTTAAGGATTGAATTCTCCTAACTTAGAAAAAATCCTAATTACATAATATATTTCCTAAATCTATCAACTAAAGACTAAATATACTGAATCTAATCTAAAACAGTTCAATCTTCCTAGATACTAGTTCAACCCTATCTAGTAAAACTGTAAATTGACAGCTAAAGGTACCAATACCTTTGCTTGTAACTTTTTTTTTGGATTTTTGGAATAATTAATGAAGCCTTTGTCTCTAAGCCTCATGCTCCTGCATCAAGTCTCATACTTATCTGAGAATTTCTAAGAAGCATTGTTCCCTTACATCATTAGCCACATTATCATCTATTAGGTCATAGATACATTCTCATTCATTTACAAATAAAAACATGAGGAGAGCCATACATCATCACTGTCATATTACATGCTTATAACCAACATAATTAATAGAAAAATATGAAGGATACATCAACCATATAATCCACATATAAACCAGTACATTTACACATAAGATTTCAAGGAAAGAACCTCCTATTAATGAATGCAAAAAGCAACCCAGGATAGGACTACCACATTCCACTCGAACATATATTGGATGATCCAAATATCTCTTCAGCGAATCATTCATGTGCCATATTCCAAACATGAATGTGGGACTCAAACCAAAAAAATCAACTAGTGCATCCTGAGGCTAAACCACCTCACCCTCATCAATAGAAACCAGGATTTACCACAATCCATCCCAGAACATTGGCCATAAAAAAAGAATGAATTCCATTGGATTTATCCAACTACACCATGAGGAATTTTCCTATCTCCTGGTCTCTCAAGCTTTACCACAATCCACATCGAATCCCTAGGCCCTAAAATGAGACTCCGCCCTCTAGGATTTATCATATATCCCACCATTCACCGGCAATGATTCCTATGCATAATCAAGCAAAACCACCTATAGTATTTACCGTATATTTTGTCATTAACTGATCGAGGATACCTAGGCCCACTGAGGCACATAATACTTGGATTTACTGCAACCCACAGTCTGGTTCAGGGGTCACTAGGTCATTGGATTTACCGTAATAAAAAATTTGGGTCAGGGATCACTAAGCCATGTGTTCTTCCTTTCGGAGATCCACCTCAATCAGCGTCGAATTCATTTGGCAATCCAACTCAACCAAAACATGAGAACCCCATCACACCATGGCTATTCGGAAATGGAAATGCGATGTTGAAAACACTTTCACACCTGGAAAAACCCATGCCATGAAAACAAAGAAACACATGCAATACCATACATGCCAAATATAGCAAGTAAATCGCACATGCAAATCAATACCTACAAATAATATTGTTGTAACTGCTTTATCCTACTCTTCCTTTCTTGCTCCTTCCTTCCTCTTTCCTTTTTTTCCTTTCTTGACCCAATGCCAAAGTGCTCCAAGAAAACTCTAAGTGTCGAAGAGTGAGAGAGAGGGAGAGGATAATGAGATAGCTCCAAAACTGAATTAACAAAAGGTACCAACTGATCCTCAGAATCCTTTTTTATCAATTAGGCCTCTATTTTCTTCATTTTCCATTATTTTCCTTCATTTTTCCTCCTCACATGAAACCTATGACCTTTCACCTTCATTTTCTCCTATTTTCCATTATTTTCATAAATAAATGTGCCAATAAATTCCATTTTGTGTCTCCAAAGCCTTTTCCATTGCCTTTGACAATTTCCTTAGTCACAATAAACCAATGAACACCTTCACTAGGATGTTTTTCCCAACATTCAACTTGGAATAAGTGCCCCATCAACCGTGGTTATTATTTTTCCTTTATTAACTTTACATGGAATTTTCACTAGGGATGTTACAGAACCCTCCCCCTTGGGGGACACCGTCCTCAATGTTCAACCACACCTATACCTCAACAAGAACCGTTGAAAAGAAAACATACTTCACTTGGAGATTTATAGCTTAGCTCATTGCACTTTTACAATGATCACCCAGCTGAAGAGAAAACGAATTTGTAAAATGAAAAATATAACATTATAATAAAATGAAACCCATATCGCTTATTGGACATTTATAACATATCTCATGCCGGTATTTACACCCATATACATATGTACATATATCAAAATATCACACCAAAACATATGCCAAACATCATACCAAAATCGCTTTGCCTCAACCAGAAAACAATGAAGGATACATAACCCGCGTCTGATCCGCCATCTCCCATGTAGATTCATTGGGCCCAAGTACTTCCACTACACTTTAACCTACTCGATTTCTCAATTTTGGAGCATGAGAACCTTTCTATGCAATATACAGTGAGGTTTCAGCTGGAATTCTCCATATGGATCCACGTGCAATACAGATGAGTAAATCACATGATCAACATATTTAACAACTTATTAAGTAATGATATATGTAAAAAATCATGGATTTTAATCGTCAGAGGCAGTGAAAATTGATAGGCTACTAGCCCAATCCTCTACAGAATCTTGAAAGGTCCACAAAACCGTGGTGCTAGCTTAGAACATGATCCAATCCACAAGGGAATATTCTTGGGCTTGATGCAAAAGTACACTTGTTCCCCAACCTGAAACTCCTTAAACAACCTATTCTGATCTGCATAAATCTTCTTCCTATCTCATGCTTCTATCAGATTCCACTTGATAACTTGCATTTCTTATTCAATCTCGCTAACATATCTAGTACAATCAATATCATGTTCATCGATTCACTCCAACTGATGGGAGTATTACAACTCCACCCATATAATGCCTTAAATAGACTCATCTTCAAGGATTCCCGATACCTGTTGTTGTAGAAGAACTCTACGAATGGAAGATACTATTCCCACTTCCATTGCTGATGCATCACATACATACTTAACATGTCCTCCAAGATCATGTTGATCCTCTCAGTATGTCCATCTGTCTATGGATGATAGGTTGTACTGAAGGCAAAAATTGGAAGTGAAATTTGCATCCCTGTCTGACACAATCCTCTTTGGAACACCATGCAAGATGACCACATCTCTGATGAACACCTGTGCCACATCACTATTTTAATACACAGCCTTCACTCGAATGAAGTGTGCTACTTTATTCAAATTTTCCACCACAATCATGATGGAATCATGCTGTCTAGATGTGTTGGGAAAATTTGTGATAAAATCCATGGAAATGACCTCCCATTTCCATTCTGAAATCACAATTAGTTGTAGCAGTCCATCTGGATTCCTACACTCTGCCTTCACATGTTGAAAATGCAAGCATATAGCTACTAAATATGCTACATGCATCTTCAGATTTGGTCAATAATAGAACTTATTCACCGCGGTCAATATATTTTGATATCCTGGGTGACCTGAATATTTTTTCACATGAAACTCCCTCAATATTACCTTCTTTATCTCACTACTTTCTGACACATATATCTTGTCTCTAAGCCTAACCAATCCATATTTCGTGAGACGATATTCCACATCCTGCACACCTACACCTATAACTGTACCTGTACTATTACCTCTTCTTGTGCATGTACCTATACTCTGCTGTAACCTGTGCACAATCTCCCTATACCTTGTTGTACTGTACAACAACCCTCCCCATTTTTAAATTTTAGAATAAATCCCATTTAGAAATAGGTCCCTTTTTTATCTTTCTTTCTAGATAGAAATAAAAGATTCATTGATAAAAGGATAACTATCACATTTTTTATTTACAAAGTGTACAAACTTTAAAATAAATTTTCGATCTGATGAGACATAAAGCATTTTAATCATATCAAAAAACATTATAAAGTATTTCTATTTAACAATGATTGATATGAACAGTAATCGCAAATCGGAAAATTGAAGAACTCTTTAAAGTTTGTTTTTTCTTTGTAAAATTCCGATGCGATCGCACTCAATCGCAATTGCATTTCGGATAAATTTAAAGTGTTGTATTTATTTTATATACTTCTGATGCAATGCAATTCATCGCAATCGCATTTCAGAAGATCGCATTATCGAAGAAGATCTTAAACGTTTCATTTCATTTTAAAATCTCTGATGCGATCTTCGCAATAGAAATTTGGTATAAGTCTTGTTTCATTTTCCTTTTTAAACGAATTGCGATGTGAATATAACTTAAATGTCCATTTATTATTATTCATTATGTTTCAAAGTTTTAAAAGGTAATATACCTACACTTATTTCGAAATATGCCAAATCTCCGATTGTACGTTAACATTAACTCGTGAATCAAATGAATAACAATACTTTTTTTTGTTATTGAATGCATGAGTGTGACTCCCTAGAGGGAATTTAAGTTTTTAACCATGGATATAATAAATACAAATCAGTGAATAAACCTTTTGTATAGCTTTTTTCATTATTACGTCTTCACCGTTGGCTGAAAGCTTCTCTTTGTCGCAGAACAATAGAACATCCAATTTTTCTGTCCGCAGAACATGAGAAACACTCTCTGACACTGAAATATCGAAGAGATTCAGGAAATCGAAAGCTACCGTTGCTGCAAAAGCCCCTGTGATTACTATGCCGCCTAAAGAGAAACCAACAAAGCTTAAGCTGGTTATAGACACCTCCTGCCAGGGACTTGGTAAAATGACGTGGGAAAACATTTACAATCTACTAGAAAAGGAAAACCCTAGATTTATTGAAGCTAAAGCCACAGTTCCTGATGATGCCGACTCAGACTCTAATTCTGAAAGTCCTCTTGGTGCATTAGCAAACTCATTTTTGCACTGAGTTGCAGTTCGGGCAAACATTTTCCCGTATTATGATGTCAGTAGATGGGTGATTGATAATGTGTCTATCAAAGATAGAACTTTTTTTTCTGCATCTAGAGCAATCTTCGGGTCATTCAGACCAGAAGATATCAAAGCGATGTACCACCTTCCTGACGCACAGAAGATTTATAACAAAGAGTTTATCAAAGAATTTGCTGCAAACAACGAAAATCAGTCAAAACCAATTAGAGAATGGAGAAGGGCTCCTGAAAAGCACAGGCATGAGGCATCAGGTATGTACTCTGTGGAGTCTCTTTTACCTCCATATTGTTATGCCACAATAATGATGTGTAGATTGTTTGGTAATGATAACTCGGCTAGGTTTTCCATTCAAATGGTTCCATTGATACATTTTGCTATTAATTCTAAGATAATGGATTGGGCTGTCATTCTGTCTGATAAGATAGCCAACAGAATTCTTGAGTACAGGAAAGACAAAAATTCAGGAAATTCCACTCCTTTTTACTTTTGTGCTTATATCCTAGATGCCCTCTGTTTCAATTCGGAATTCCCCTTGTTAGGATAGAAATGGACTCCTAAAGAACCTGTTCCAATTCATATATATCACAAGTTCTTATGGAAGGGGCATTTCAGAAGTCATGTTTATAGAGTCTGTCATGGTTTTCTTATTCCGATTTACCAAATCATTTTTGGCCGATTCCCTCCTAGACTTTCCGACAAAGCTAAAGTTGATTTTTCCTCTATTGGAGATTGGTTCGGGGAGGAAAATTTCACATATGTCAGAATTTTTGGAAGTATTGTAGAGCCACACATCCTTCCTTTGTATGTTCCAGACAAACTGTTAGCACAAGAAATTTCTTATCAGCTGACAGTAGAAGGTATGTCTAGAACTTTAAAGAATAGCAAGAAGCTTATGTGGCCTACTTTTCCTTTTAAATGTGGTGACTATACTCTCAGAAATTTTGTCCATGCTGAAAAAGAAGTTGTTAAGTTAACCGATCTTAAACTTTCAACAATTCCTGGAAGGAAATATGATCCCAGGAAGGTGGCATATGATTTTACTACCTCTATTTTAATTGCTCGGTTCGAACATGAACCGGATGTCTTTGATGATTTATTTGTTTCTGTAGATAAAATGTCCCAAGTTTTTGATTTGGCCAAGTCCAAACTTCAGGCCGAAGAAATGAATATATTTTTGTTATTTAGAAGTCATAGGTTACTCAAATTTCCTCTGGATCAGTTGAGAGTTTCTACACAGGGATGTGAATCACAACAGAAGGATACAGGAAGTACATCTGGCAAAGAAGTAACAGGAACTAATCCTGTTTTGGAGAAGAAAGATGACAGCAGCAAAACTGACACTGAAAAGACATAAACAACTGCTAAAATTGATGTACATCAGTCTTCGGCCCAGGCAAGAAAAGAAAGCACAGGTACTGATGCCAATGTGCATATTGAAAAAGGAGGCACAGACAGTAAAAATACTAAATAGACACCTAAAAGTGATATAAAAAATAGTGTAAATTCTCAACTTGAAGGACAAGAAGCTACTAAACTTATTGTTTCTCCTCATTTGCTTAGCCAATATGAACAATTTGCCCAGAAAATAGGACAACAAAACACTCCCCAAGTTGATGATCCAAAAGAACGGGATGTATAAATCATCCCTGAAAACCCCATAGGTGAGATCATGTTGAAGATAGAATAAATCCCTCCTTTGGATATATTTTACAGTCCCAAACATAGGGCTGTGGTGAGAAAACAAAGGAAAAGGAAGAGAACTGATCAAGATGCACTTTTGGCATCACGGGGGGAATTCATGAATATTGTTTATAAGAATGTTGAGGTGAATCCATCTGAGGATCTCACCAAATTATCCTAGTATGAAGGTGCCTATAGTGCTGCTACTATAGATAAAGCCTCTGAAGTTACAGAGTTGATGAAGCAAAAGGATGTGCAAATAGCCATGTTAGAAGAACAGGTTGCAGAAAACCAACAGAAGATCATTCAGTTAGAACAATGATTACAGGATGGAGAACTCAAATCTAAACAATTAGAAGAGCAACTAGCTGTTGAAAAAGAGAAGATTGATCAACAGACCCTAGAAAAGCAACAACAGCTAAATCAAGAAATAGAAAAATTACAGGCTCTTCTACAAAATGAGCAGACTTCGAAGATTTAACAAGAGAAGATGTTTCAATCTAAATTAGACAATTTTAAGAGTTATCCTAGTCTGGATCAATTCAAAAATGAAGCCTTGGAGACAAACAAGTTATTGTCTCAACAATTAAATGAATTTTGTCTGAAGATTGCAGAAGAAGAATCTCTATGTGAGTTAACATCTTCCTTGATAGATGAAGGAGTCACTCTTAAAATTGAATTTTATGAAGCTGATGAAAATATCTCCGAATTTCTTTTATGGCAAGACTCAGAATCAGGGAGAAAAGCAGATCTTCCCAAGATTATGGAGAGACATAAAGCAATTATTTTTGCAGAATGGGAACATCGTTTGATCAAAGCAGAAAGGGCCACATCCAGAGCTAAAGGAATAATGAACAATGTAACACAGATGGTGAATGATAACTTATATGCAATCAATTTAATTGTAGATTGTAGTCCCGACCAATTACCTAGGGTAAAAGAAACTGATCACGGATGGAAACAAGAAATACTTAATTAAAATCAGCAAATTGGCCAATTACAATGAATATCATAGGATACAATTTGGACTTATCTTATCAAGCCACATAGTCAACAAACAACAATAAAATTTCTTTCAAATGCCATCGATTGCATCATTCCCGAATTCTACGATGCCACATATACAGGGCGGTTGCACTCAAAGCTTAGTCATCCTGAAGAAGTGAAGGACATGCTAAAAATCTGCCATCTTTGCACATCAACCGCAACATATGATCAATGAATCGGTTTTCATCAAGATCACATTTCTGTTTTAGATATTTTTTAATTTAGATAGATGGAATAGTTTTAGTTATTTTCGTTGAGTACCTATTTAAACCCCTTTCATGCATTTAGAAAGGGGTCCTGAATTTGTAATATTTTGACTTGGAGATTACATTTATGTACTCCATTGACTCCTATATTTTTATAAAGGATCACATCTGGTGATTCTCTGCGAAATTACCTTTAAGAATTGCATTTCTGTAGCTTGGAGTTTATTTTACATTGAAGTTGTTGGAGTTTGATATCAGATTGCATTGGAAAATATCGATATGGATATGGTATTTCTATCTATTCACTATTAGTTTCTTATGTTATGTGATATTCTCTTATAAATTGCTATCGTTTATGTGTACTTGCTTTATAATATTTCTTTATACATATCATTTCTGAGTGTGTTAGAAATATTTATCTTTTATAGTATATGCAAGCGATATATTATGATGAATGCAATATGTTATTATAACTCTGTTTAATTTCTTAAACAGAGTTATCTTTATTTGTTACTGCATATTTCAATTAAGTTATAATACATTTTCATGGTTATTAGTTAATTGAAACAATTTAAAGTTGTATTCACATTTGATGCCCGGGTTAGTTTTAGAATTATTTTATCAGTATTTAAATTAGATTAGATAATTTTATTTCAGTCATTTAGTCCCATTTTCCCCATCAAATCATTCCATTACCAACCCCTTTAAATTACTAGGAAACTGGTCCTATAAATCCAGTCATAGCCACCACACCAAACGGAAAAAGAGCTATCCTAAGGTCCCGACCGGGTGGTTATCCCCCAATGTTTGAAGCAGCGATTTTCGAGGCTTCAACATACCTGTAATCCGCCTTCTAAGAGCATCTGCAACCCTGTTCTCCTTTCCTTTGATGTACCTGATCTTGAATTCAAACTCACTAATCATGGCCAACCATCTATCTTGCCTGACGTTCAGATTCCACTGGTCAAACAAGTATATCAACCCATTGTGACCACTCATCAATACAAACCTCCTGCCAAGAAGATAGTGCCTCCACATCTTTAATGCATGGATCATCGTTGCTAGCTCAAGATCATGTGTCGGATAATTCTGATTGAGTTCATTTAGTTTTCGTGACTCATAACATACCACGTGTCCTTCTTGCATAAGGACTCCACCAAGTCCTGTCTTACAAGTACATACTGCAAACTCTTTGTCCATATTTGTGATCTTTAACACTGGAGCATGTGTCAACAACTTCTTAAGCTACTCAAAATTGGCCTCACACTCCTCTGTCCATTCAAACTTCTTACCTTTCCTCTGCAATGATGTAATAGGATAAGCAATCTGTGAGAAGTTCCTGATGAACCTCCTGTAATAACCTGTCAATCCCATGAAGGATTTCTCCTCATCGACATTTCTAGGAGCTTCCCACTCCATGGTAGCTCTTACCTTTTCTGGATCCACTGTTATGCCCTCCTTGGAGACAACATGTCCCAAGTAATGTACCTCACTCTAAAAGAAATTGCACTTGCTGAGCTTAGCATACAACTGATGCTATCTTAACAATCTCAACATTACTGCCAAATGCTCGGCATGATCTTCCTCATTTTTAGAATATACCAATATGTCATCAATGAACACAATAGAAAAATTTTCCAAATAAGGGTGTAACACACTATTCATTAAACACATAAAGTTAGTTCGAGCATTAGTTAAACTGAATGGAACTACAAAAAACTCATAATGCCCATACATGGTCTAGAAAGTTGTCTTGTAAATGTCCTCTTTCTTAATGTGTACCTGATGATATCCAGATCTCAGATCAATCTTCGAGAAAATTGTTGCTCCCTTTAGCTAATCAAACAAGTCATCAATCCTCGGCTATGGATAACTATTCTTGATGGTCACTTTGTTTAACTTCCTATAGTCAATGCATAATCTTAGAGTACCATCCTTCTTCTTTACAAACAATATCAGTGCAGCCCATGGCGATACACTTGGACTAATGTATCCTTTTTCAAACATCTCTTTCAACTGCAACTTTAACTCTACTAACTCATATGTGCTCATCCTATAAGGTTCTTTTGATGCTGGAGTTACCCCTGGTACCAACTCAATAGAAAAATCTACTTCCATGTGAGGTGGAAACTCCGAAATATCTATAGGAAATACATCATGAAACTACTGTAGAACTGGGTACCTGCTCAAAATAGCTACATCCTCAACTTCCTTACCTTTGTCGCTATAGATATGTACTAAAAATAACACACACCCTTTCCTAATCTGTATGAGATCTTAATCAAATTGTGCTTGAGGGTTTGAAAATTACAAGTGTTTAAAATGAGTTTTTGAGATATTTTATGTTAAATTTTAAACACATAATGCATGTAAATAAACTCAGAAATATACATAAACAATAGACAACTGAACCATAATCATTAACCACAAAACAACAAATGATGAAGGAGTTCACCCCTCCTAGGCTATGTCTCCTTGATCCAGCTTCCAATGGCTTGGGCCTCTCTCATTATGCTCAAAATAGTGATTACATGCATTTACAGTGCTCAAATGGCTTCAAAACATGTTTCATCATCTCCAGAATGCCCAAAAATGCTTGTCTAGCCTCTTTCTGATCCGAAATTGGTAAAAAACTGGAGAAGTTATGATCCTCCCTAGTTTTCCTTCTAACCGCTCCAAAATTTCCCCAAAATCCGGACCGGTCCTACAATTTCACCCTTAATTCGGCTAACTGGGCGAAATTATCAAAACCTTAATTTTCATAATGACGCCTTAAGTCTGAAAAATCAACTATATAGTTGGCGCATTAAATAAATTTTTTTGATATAAATTTCCACCAGGCGATTAAATATATGACGCTCACATAGGTGGCTTTAAGTCGATGGTCAACACTGCAGTTAGGGTGACGACTCCTCTGCGGTCTCAAAAAATGGGGTCACATGAATGGTTACCATGGCAGCTAAGGGTGGCAGTATGTAGCTAGCTCCACGCTCTTGGTTCCTGGCGTCGGTTATATGAACGTTGTTTTGCGGGGGTCGGGGCTAAGCATTGGCCCCTACCCCCATACCTCTGCCACTTAAAATATAACATAATTTTTCAACCATAACTTATTAAGGAATAACGTGTGGCGTATTGGTAATGCGGTGTTTTTCATTGAGGTGAGGTCCGAAATTCGATTCCCATATGGTGCGGTTTGACCCTTACCAAAAAATTTTGGCCTCCCGTGCTGCCACGTGGTGACCTCTGGTTGGGCCACGTGGTAGCATGTGGTTGGCCACATTTCCAACCAATCAAACCATGCCAAATCAAACCACTAAAATCATGCCACTTCGTACCACATAATTTGCCAGAGAAAATACCCTTTGACTAGTCAACTTGCCAACTGGGCATGCCCAGTCAATAGTACGGATTGTTGACTGGGCCGTCTTGCATTTTTTTCAAAACAATTTGCCTATTTGACAAAATGGACATAGCACATTTCTTGGAGCATACAATGTCGGTTTTCCACAAAACGAGTTGCACCGGATTAAGAACGACAAGATCTACACGGTCGTTCAGGTTCCACACCATTCTAACAACTTTCATTTTTTAGCTAAATTTTGAGCACCCGATCACTCCTCCCCATTGGAAGCTTTTGGACCCAAAAATATCACTTTCAGTTTTTCAACATATGAGGGTACAGTTCCCTCACCTTTCCAATCTCGATCTATTTGGCCTTTCTTGGATTTGTGCCTTTGAGCCCCACACGAAGGTACTCCACATTCCCTTGTTTTGAAGACCTTATTCTTTTGTCAAGAATGTTGTCTTGATGTAGCTCATTAAAGTATGCAGGAGAAAACTCCTCAATGGAATTAATCTAAACACGTTCTCCTTGATCTTCAATCAAGGATGGCTCATACAACCTTAAGTTCTCAACATTAACAACAACAAAAATTTGCATATATGAAGGTAAATCCAACTTGAAGGCATTATCACCAATATTTTCTAAAATTATGAATGGACCATATCGAATTGGCTTTAGTTTTTTACCTTCTCCTTGAAGCCTTTATTTGCTAATGTGAAGCCAAACTTCGTCATCAACTTGGAACTTGTGATCTACATGATGCTTATCGTGCCTTGTCTTCTTTTCAAGTTGTTCTTGGACTGTTTGATGCACCAATTGGATTTGTTCAATGAACCTATTATCTTTGTCTATGTCAATATGACCATCAATAGAAACATCCTTTCCAAAAATTAAATCCAAAGGAGATTTAGGAAAGTATCCCAAACATGCCTCAAATGGCGAAGTTTGAGTTGAAGAGTGCTTTGCCCGATTTTAAGCATGTTGAATGTAGTGCAAGTTTTCATCCCACAACTTAGGATGCTTGTTGCAATAACCACGAAGAAGATGTATCACAGTCTTGTTCACCACCTCTATTTGACCATCTATTTATGGATGAAATGCAATAATATTTTTCAATTCGGTGTCCATGAATCCCCCAAGCTTGACCAAAATTTCCCAACAAAGAGATAATCTCGATCACAAACAATGGACATGGGAAATCCAAAATGCACCCATACTATCTGAAAGAATAAGTGAGCAGTTTTTTCAGCTATAATTTTCTTTTACATGACATCAAAATACACATTTTGCTGGACCTATCCAAAAATACAAAAAGATAATCATGATTCCTCTTTCACATAGGAATACCTCCAACAAATTCTATAGAAACACTCTCCCACGGATGAGAAGGTACTGGAAGTGGAGTCTGTAATCCTAAATTTCTATTTCTAAGCTTACTAACAACAATGAACAACCTCTAATAAAACGTGACACACTTTCAAGCATACGAGGCCAATAACAATACCTCTATAGATGCGCCACCGTCTTACTTACACCGAAATGACCAGCAAGAAGAGAATTATGCACCTCTCTTATAATGTTGAATTTTTATCCCTGTGGAATACAAATCTTACCAAGATGGTACAACAAGTTATCATGCATGTGATAATCCAATTCCTCTACTTGGTTCTCTTGACTTAAATTTGCATATACATCTTGAAAATCACTATCTAAAGCATATTGTTCAAAATAGCTCTCATGAAAAATAGAATTATGCTTAAGAATAGTAGTAGCACTAAAAATAGGCCTAGAAAGCATGTCAAAAACTTTATTGTAGATACCTTTCCTATACCTTATCACCAAGTGGAATTGTTGAAGAAAACCCATCCATCGAAAGTGTCATGATTGTTGCAACTTTGTTTGCAATTGCAAGTATTGCAACAGTTGATGATCAGTATGAATGATTGTTTCCTTACCTATCAAGTAGTGTTTCCACTTTTTCACACTTTGCATCAATGCATACAACTCCTTGTCATATGTAGGATAGTCAGTCACTGCACCATTAAAATTTTCCAAATGAAAACATATAGGCTTACCATGTTGGATGAGGACATCACCCATGGCGTAATCACTAACATCATTTTGAATCTCAAAGGACTATCTCAAGTCTGGAAGTGCAAGTACTGGGGCTGAACTGATATTTTATTTTAATGCATCAAATTCCTTTCGTTGTTTACCTCCCTACTCGAAGAACTGCTTCAAACTTGTCAATGCATGCAATGGAGATGCGATAGAAGAGAAGTTAACAATAAACTTCCTCCAATATTGGGCTGCTCCCAAAAAGCTTCTTACCTCCGTAACTTTTTTGGGCTTTGGAAAATTCAAAATGAAATAAACCTTGGAGGGATCTATTTTCAATTCACTTCCTCCAACAATGTGACCCAAATACAATAAATATTTTTTTCCAAACTCACACTTTGACATATTTAAAAACAACTGTTCTTTCTTCAAGACAGTAAGTAATTTTTTGACATGCATGACATGTTCTTCACGATATTTACTAAAAATAAAGATGCAATCTAAGTAGACTATCACAAACTTATCTAAAAATGGCCTCAATACATCATTCATCACACGCATAAAGGTAGCCAGAGCATTACAAAGACCAAAAGGCATAACAAACCATTCAAACAAACCTTGATTTGTTTTGAATGTTGTCTTCCATATGTCACCTTTAGTCATTATAATTTGAAGGTAGCCACTCCTTAAGTCCAACTTAGTAAGATACTTTGCATATTTCAATTGCTCAAGTAAATCATCAATTTAGCTAGGAAGTGGGTATGATTCTTTACCGTAATTTTATTCAATGCATATAATTCCACACACATGAGCCATGTTCCATCCTTCTTTGGAACGAAAGAAATAGGTGACCTGCATGGCGAAGTACTTGGCCTAATGATCCCTTTGTCCAACAACTCTTGAATTTGATTTTTAATTTCTGAACTTTCCATCACTAACATCTTGTACAAGCCAATGTTAGGAAGAGGAAAATATTGCTACAATTGTATTTCATGTTGGATTCCCCTCTTTGGAGGCAATCCTTTTGGCTCCTGAAACATCTCATCATATTGGTTAACAACCTCAACCAAAAGAGATTTTAATCTTGAATCACAACCTTGAAAATCTTCATTTTCAATATCATTCTTTTTCTTGACCATTAGAAGCACAAAATTCTTGCTAGAGTTAATGAGTCTCTTCATTTGTCTATCATTTACAGGTGAAAGATTTAGTTTCTGTCGATTTTCTCTAACAATGCACTGTATGCCATCTTTGAACAAGTGATACTTTTTTTCATGGCGATGGAAAATATATTTTCTATCATGCAAATATGGGTTTCCCAAAACAATTCTGGAAATATCAATTGGTACTCCATCAAGTTGAAATTCATCAAGAAATTTTTCTGTAGTTGAAAATTTAAAGATGCATTTCCTTGTAACTTGTAAGTTTGTATTCTTTCATATCCAACCTAAAGGACAAGGTCTTGGATGAGGAATGGTCTCTAAGTTCAGTTTCTTGAATAAGCCTTCGGAAATAAAATTTTCTTGTGAACCACTATAAAAAATTGTATCAATTTTGGTGTGCTTGGAAATAACTTGAATATGGAAAAGTTCAATTCTAGTTTTCTCATCTTGAGTATCATTAGGACAACTTGAAGAACTAGTGCTTTCTATGTACTTACATTTCATTCCCATTGTTGTGATATTTGTTTCATCTCTCGAATCGGAGCTTAAGTCATGTTGTGTAGTTGCAACTGTCTTTTGCTTCCCTTTGTTGTTAAAATTCTTTGGTTTCATCTCAGGATGAAGCTTCCAACAATGAGCTTCATCATGACCCTCTTTGGAACAATTTTTTCATGTTAGTTTTTATCTCTTTTTGATAGATGCACTTTTCTCTCCCTTCCCTTTGAACTTTTTCTTACCCTTGTCTCCACTTGTGAATGGCTTCTTGCTACCCTCTTGTGAAATGTTTTTCCCTCTTGCTTCAAGATAAGTTTCTTGGACACAAACTTCATCTAAACTTGTAGGATTAAACATAAATATAGTATGTCGTAAATAACTGTGTAAACCCCCAATATATTTCAAAAAAGTATCTTGTGAATTCAAATCTACACCTAATATCAAGCATGTTCTCCTAAATTATTGAGTGTAGCTTTGCACACTTTGACCCTTTAGTTGTCTAAAATTATGCCAATCCATAATAAACTTTATCATATAAGCTAATGGATAAAATTTTCGTCTAATTTCAGCAATAAAATGTATCCAAGAGGTGGAGACCTTACCATACTTTTTCATATCCTCTTGTGTTTTGGCTTCCCACCAAATCAAAGCAGCACTTTCCAACCTTAATGAAGCCAACTGAATCTTTGTTTCATCATCTTTGATGTTTTGGATCTTGTAATAAACTTCAAGTTGACGAACCCAATTGTCAAGTCTTTCAACATTCACTTCTCCATTATACATAGGCAGCTCGAATTTTATATCAAGTTTTAATAAGGGAGTTTTAACATGCATCCTTGGGGTATGTGGAGGTGTTTGAGTAACAATGGTTGTGGAAGAGGAAGAAGATGAGGGTGAGGATGGTGGAGAATAGGGTGGTTTGTCGCCATTTCCCTTTAAAGGCTTGTCATCATCTCCTCCTTTTCCTCCAGAAGAACCCTCTCCTTTTGAAGGCTTGGAACTTTCACCCTGAAATCTTGAATTCATCTCTTCATAGAGATATGTGACCATTTCAGTCATGTCAAAGAAATATTTTCTAAAATTATTTTCATCATTTTCCATGTTATCAGCTCCTCCTTCACGATACATGCTTTTTGAAGCTTCAACTGCAATTTGGGGAAGGATTTGTGGTGGAGATTGAGGCAAACTTTCTCTCCTTATCCTTGACCTAACTTGAGGACTTGCAACTACAAGCTTTCTTTCTCCTCTTTTGATCTTCAACCTTGTAAGCATCACACGAATTTGCAAACAATTAAATCCTCACATCAGCAAAGAAAACCTAAGCTCTGATAACAAACTTGATCTGTATGAGATCTTAATCAATTTTTTCTCAAGGGTTTGCAAATTACAAGTGTTTAAAATGAGTACTTGAGAGATTTTGTGTTAAATTTTAAACACATATATCATGTTAGATCTAAGACTTTTGTGATCCATAATTTAGAAAAATGTCTTTCGGATTAATCACATAATTAGGATTTGGTTGACGTTTCAAACCATATGATGTGGTTCATCCTCAGGACAAGATGAAAACGATAATCGATCTTAATGAATAAATAGTGTGGATGCATCAATGCCCAGATATAGTCATTGAAGACTAGCCATTAAAAAACTAGTTGTTATTAGTTAATTAGTGAGTTGTTAGGGAATTATTTGTTAAGACTCTTTATTAAAAAGGGGGGGGGGGATTAATGGATATAGAAATTAAAAATGATTAGAATTTTTATTAATAATATAATAAGGTAGTAAAATAAATAGTTATTTAAATAAAAGGGTTAAATTTTTTATTTTTATTTTATTTAATAAATTTTATTTTTAATTTTTATATATTATTATTATAATACTTCAGAAAATATAAATTATAACAAAAATAAAAATAAGGAAGGACATAACGCATTTCTAGGAGCATACGGAGTTAGTTTTCCATGAAACGAGTTGTGCTGGATTCAGAACGATGAGATATACGTGGTCGTTTAGGTTCCACGCCATTCCAACAACTTTCTTTTTTTAGCATAATTTTTAGCACCTGATCATTTCCTACGACTAGACTTGGCCTGCATAGTTGTCACCATACTAACTGATGTGTCTTTCTTCTTTCCCTGTAATACTCTTGGTTCCCCATTATCTTCCATGAAATCCATGGATTTTTCACAACAATCCACCTTGGTCCAATGAAGGTATAGCCAATCCATACCCAATATCATACTATATGATCTCAACGACAATATGTTCAACTGCACTACTCTTACCCAATGATGTACTATTTTATTTGTACCTGTAGCCAACTCCACTAACCAAGATTCTGCATGCACTTCTTTATTCAAACCACACTTATCGACCAAGTTAGGACTAACATAACTATAATTAGATCCATGGTTAATAAAAATAGAAATAAATTGATCACAAAGCTTACCGTCCATCTCAATGATAGATGCCTTATGATCTGCCTGCTTATTATCAAATGGTACATAGATATGAGGAATTATCTGACCAACATCCCCAACATTCTGTGCCTCCTATGCACTATATATCTAAGGCCTACCACCTTTATTTTTTGGACAATATCTCTTAAGGTGTTCCTTACCGCATGTCCAACACTCCAACCATCTAGTATCATCACCTCTATGCCGGTGTTGTGATCCATGTCCCTGTCTAGCTGCATTGAAATTATTTTGTGGTGCCACAATTTATTTCTCTTTTACATTCTGAGGCCTTGTTCTTTTTGGCTTCCACTTACCCTTACCTTTATCTTTCCCTTTCCATCCTTGTTGAGATTCATTCTTATGCTTTGTATGTTCATATCAATGCTTCAATTTCCAAATAACTTCCTCAAGTGACCGAGGCTCATCATACTCGATTTGATCTCTAAATGCTAATGGAAAACCACTAAAAAATCATTGAACTTTAGTATTCTCATATTTAATATACAATACACACCTCAATAGTTCCAGGAACTTGGTCGTATACTCCTCATCTATCATCGATCCCATCTTTAGCTCATAAGAATTATTTCGCCTTACCTTCGTAGTACCTTTTTGATAAGTACTTAGTCCTAAAAATCCTCTTGAACTCATGCCAACTCAAGTCCTTCGTCTTAATGTCTCTGATCCGCTTCAAATATTCCCACTGGATATCTGCTTTACCTTTCAGGATGAAGATAACAATTATGGCCTTCAAGTTTTCTATGTAGTCATGCAACTTAAAGAACTTGTTCATCCCAAGTATCCGAGCCTCTACATATTCTGGTTTCTTCAAGTCTCCATCAAAAGTAGGTGGATTTTCTTTCTTAAATTCATCTGGAAAGTACCCCCTTCCAATCCTCTTATATGGATGATAATGATGATGATCATAGTGCCTGTCAGAACCAGAACTAGAATAGTACCTCTTTCCATCACCTCTCCTATCTAGAGTATCCAACAATATTCCATCTCTAATCGTGTCATCTCTATTCGACTTATGTCCACCAGGATACATACTCCCATATGCCCCATTAGTTTTGTCCTCCTTCCCATGGTTGATCCAAAGTGGTCCCTGTCACTGCAACTCCGACAAACTTTGAAGGATTATTGCATTAACCTCTTCTTGTTTCTCTTGTCCCTGCATGATTTTGTCATTTTTCTCCTTACAAATCCTTATTTCTTCCTTCAAGCTTATCAATGTGTTTGTAAATCAGAAGAGTGCCCATCACCACGTTGTTCATATGATTCATATGGAGAATCTTTCTAGTCTACCATATTGCTAGTCATTTTGATCTCTTTCCTGCAAGGCATACTATGTCAGATAAACCAAATCACAATAAACCAACGTACCTTAACATAATTCGGGGAGGATATCTCATCCGCAAGATCATGCAAATCAATATAATACATATATAAGCATAATCATAACAACATATAGACATATAAAAAATAAGTGTACCAACACATAAACATCATTCTAGCTAGAGTCTAGCCATCAATGCATGACCATATCAATTACACATACCATCACCTCATGCATGACAATGAAAACCATACAAATGCACATTTGACAACATGTAAGCATTGGCATACATATAAATGCATAACCAATCATACACTCATGATGACACACTTCACAACAACGCCAACCTCTTTCACATGGCGACATCACTACAACCATGACCGACACCATGCATATACAACAAGCATATAGACCACAAGGATGATAAACACACATGCAACTGACCTGAATGCATGACCATCACACACCTCCCATCCAGTCCAAGGGGTGAACCATGCTCTGATACCACTCTGTGATATTAGATATGACCCAAAGAGACCACAACCTGCTATGATACCACTCTGTGGTATCATATATGACCCAAAGAGAGTGAAACTTGCTCTGATACCACTCTGTGGTATCATATATGACCTAAAGAGATCACAACATGCTCTGATACCTCTATGTAACACAATCATCCCACATCTACCCAAGTAATCGATCAACTAGGGTAAATATGTGACAAGAGGCCACTATAATGGGATTCAACCTCCTAGGTGACCTTAAGGAGATCAAATCGACAGAAACACATCAAATAGACCTTCCACACCAGCAAAAAAACTCCCAAGATCCATCCCAACCACTCAGGTAACCAATCCCTAGGTCCCACTAAGTTTTTAGACCATTAAACCCGTAGGATCTCCCTTGATATGGACAAGGGTGTTTCTGGGAGACTCTGGATGCTCTCACAGCATGGGTATGCACGTATGGGGAATTTTCTCCTCAGACCTATTCCTGCGTCTCTAGGATTTGTGCCACTTTTTCAGGCCCAAAGCTTAGTTCACTACCCAAAATTCAATTACAGGTTCAAAAATGAATTTACACAACATAATAATGATACATTTACAAAAACAATTACAAGATCTAGATTGGACTCCTACTAGCCATGGAAAGAATTTCACCAAACATGTCACAAATATGTAATCTATAGGTTTAAACAACATATTTGAGCATAGGGGTCTCATAATTATCTGATAATTACTAAGAAAAATTGTTCCCTTACATCATTAGTTGCATTATCATCTATTACATCATTGATACATTGCTCATTAATTTACAAATCAAAACATGAGGAGAGCCATACAACATCACTGTCATAATACATGCTTGTAACCAACATAATAACAACATAAATATCAAGTATACATTAGCCGTATAATCCACATATAAACTAGTAAATTTACACATAATATTTCAAGGAAAGAACCTCCTATTAATGAATGCAAAAACTAACCTGATATGGGACTATCACATTCCACCCGACCATAGATTGGTTGAGCCAAATATATCTTCAGCCAATCACCCCTGTGCCATATTCCAAGCATGAATGTGGGACTCACCAAAAAAACCAACTAGGGCATCCCAAGGATAAACCACCTCACCCTCATCGATAGAAAATAGGCTTTACCGCAATCCATCCCAGATCACTAAGCCATAAAACAAGCATGAATGCCACTAGATTTCTCCACCTACATTGTGAGGAATTTTTCTATCTCCTAGCCTCTCAGGCTTTACTGCAATCCACACCGAATCCCTAACCACAAACCGAGACTCCACCCTCTAGGATTTACCGTATATCCCGCCATTCACCGACAAGGATTCCTAGACCTAATCAAGGGCAAACACCTCTAGGCTTTACCATATATCCTGCCATTAACCGGACAAGGATTACTAGGCCCACCAAGGCACACAATACCTAGTTTTACTGCAACCCATAGTCTATTTCAGGGGTCACTAGGCCAGTGGATTTACCACAATCCACAGTCTGGTTCAAGTATCACTAGGTCATATGTTATTCCTTTCAGAGATCCTCACTTAGCTTCAAATCCATCTGACAATCCCGATCAATCAAAACATGAGAACTCCATCGCACCATGGATATTCGGAAATGGCAAGGCTAGGCTGAAAACTTTATCACACCTGGAAAAACCCATGCCATGATAGCAAAGAACCACATGTAATACCATGCATGCCAAATCTAACAAGGAAATCACACATGCAATTCGATACCTACAAAGAATCATGTTGTAGCTGCTTGATCCTTCTCTTCCTTGCTTGCTCCTTATTTTTTCTTACCTTCTTTTCCTTTCTTGAGCCAATGCCAAAGTGATCCAAGAAAACTCTAAGTTTCCAAGAGTGAGAGAGAGAGAGAGAGAGATAATAATGAGAGAGCTCCAAAACTGAACTGAAAAAAGGTACCAACTCATCCTCATAGGACTTTTTATCAATTAGGCCTTTATTTTCTTCATTTTTCATTATTTTCCTTCATTTTCCTCCTCACATACAACTCGTGACCTTTCACCTTCCATTTTTCCTATTTTCCATTATTTTCATAAATAAATGTGCCAATAAATGTCATTTTTCCTTTCAAAATCCTTTTCCATTGCCTTTGTCAATTTCCTTAGCCATAATAAATCAATTAACACCCTCACTAGGATTTTTGGCCAACATTCAACTTGGAATAAGTGTCCCATCAACCATGGTTATTATTTTTCCCTTATTAACTTTTATTACATGGAGTTTTCACCAAGGCTGTTGCAGATACAGTGAACATGGAGTTGACTGGATCAGACATGTTGGCAGAGATGGAAAATGAAATGAATTTAATCAAGAAGAATCTAAAGGCAACATAGGACAAAACAAAAAATTATTCAGATCAGAACATGATGTTTAAGGATTTTCAGGTTGGGGAACAAATGTACTTGCGCATCAAGCCAAAGAAGAGCTCCTTGAGGATCAGATCATGTGCCAAGATGGCACCTCAATTTTGTGGACCTTTCAAGATTATTGAAAGGATTGGACCAATAGCCTATCGACTTACACTGCCTCTGACAATGAAATTCCATGACGTTTTCCACGTGTTATTACTAAAAAATATGTTAAATATGTTGATCATGTGATTGAATGGTCTGTATTGCATGCATATCCAGAAGGAGAATTCCAACTGAAACCTCAATGTATTTTTTAGAAAAATATGCTCATGCTTCGAAACTAACTAATCGAGCAGGTTAAAGTGCAGTGTAAGAACTTTGGGCCCGATGAAGCTACATGGGAGATGGCTGATTAGATGCGGCATATGTATCCTTACCTATTCGCTGGTTGAGCGAATGTTTTTTATATATGTTTTGGCATGGTGTTTTGGTATATGTACATATTTATATGGATGTAAATATCACCATGATTTGGTTTGTAAATCTCTAATAAGAAATGTGGGTTTCATGTTCTCATGTTTGTCATGATGGTTTTTTTTAATTTGAGCAGATGTTTATTATAAATACTGTAACGAGCTAAGTTATAAATCTCCATGGCCAGTATGTTTTGCCTTCAATAGTCTTGCTGATTGTAGGTGTCATTGAACACCGAGGACAATGTTCCCACAAGGGGGAGGGTTCTGTAACAACCCTGGTCAAGAATTCATGTAAATAAAGTTAATAAAGGAAACATAATAACCAAGGTCATGGAACACATATTCAAAGCTGAATGTTGGGAAAAATATCCTAGTGTGGGTGTTCATTTGGTTTATTATGGCTAAGGAAATTGGCAAAGACAATGAAAAAGGCTTTGAAAAGGCAAAATGGTATTAATTGGCATTTTATTTATGAAAATAATGGAAATTAGGATAAAAGGAAGGTGAAAGTTCACATGTTGCATGTGAGGAGGAAAATGAAGGAAAATAATGGAAAATTGAAAAAAAAAGAGGCCTCATTAATAAAAAGTCTTATGAGGATCACTTGGTGCCTAGGAATCATAAGGCCTAGGAATCCTTGACCAGTAATGGCGGGATACACGATAAAGCCTTATTGTGAATCTCCTCATTAGACCTAGGAATCCCTTGACCAGTTATGGTGAGATACGCGATAAAGCCTAGACGATGGAGCCTCTACAGGCCTAGGAATCCATTTACCAGTAAGGCACGATACACAGTAAATCCTAGCAGCGCATGCTCTCGTGAGGCCTAGGAATCCCTTGACCGATTATGGCGAGATATAGGGTAAATCTCAGAGAGTGCAAACAGACAAATTCCTCACAATTTAGGTGGAGAGATTCAGAGGCATCCATGCTTGTTTAGGCCTAGTGATCTGGTGGGATTGCGGTAAATCCTAGTTGTACTGATGAGGGTTTTAGGCCTAGGAATCCCTTGGTGGGATATACGGTAAAGCCTAAGGAAGCCCTGGTTGGTTTTGTTGTGAGTCCCACATTCATGCTTGGAATATGGCACGAGGATGATTGGCTGAAAGAAAGATTTGGTTCAACCCAATCTATGGTCAGGTGGGTCGTGGATGTCCCTGACTTGGTTGGCTTATGCATTCACTAATAAGAGATCCTTATCCTTTGGTATTTCATGTGTAAATGTAATTTTTCATATGTGGTTTTGATGGCTGATATATCCTTTTTATTTTCATTAGTTATACGTTGGTTATGAGTATGTTTTATGACAAATTTGATGTATGGCTCTTTTCTTATTTTGATTAGAAAATGAATGAATAATTAATATATTACATAATAGATGATAATGCAACTATTATGATAAGGCACAAATGCTTCTTTATGAATCTCATATAAGTATGAGACCCTTTGCTCAAATCTGTTGTTATGACCTGTAGATTACATATTTGTGACATGTTTGACGAAATGCTTGTCATGGTTATTAGGGTTCAGATCAAGTAATCGTACCAGTGATTACATTAGTAGCCTTATTACATTGTTTTTTATCATTTCTGAAAGTTTCATGAAATTCTGGGTAGTGGCTTGAGACCTAACCCTGAAAAGTGGCTTAGAATCCGGGGTCGTTGGCCTATAACTGCTAAAAAATTCCATATTCATTGGCATGCCTTGCTGTGGGAGCGAGTGGAAGGCCTCAGTCGGATGCATGGCTTATCATGGGAGTAGATGAGGGTCTAGATAAACAAAATGACAAGTTGTCTAAGGGGTTAAGCACTTTGAAGGGTTGACTGCCTCCTGAAGGGTCTGCTGCTCCTGAGGAAGGTTAGATTGGTTTTTTTTTGTCGGTTCCACTTCCTTAACTCGACATGGGGAGTTGAATCACATCATAGTAGCCTCTCATTTCATGTTTACCCCCAGTGGACCTGTTAGCTTGGGTAAATGTGGGAGGAGGGCGTTACAAGAATCTAGCCTCCGGAAGTTGCTAGAATGTTGTGGAGTTCAGTGAAATTTTTCTTAAGTCACAACAAGTCAGGAGCTAGGACCCCTACTAGGTCAGAGGTCAGGGGGTCAATTTTGTTGCCTAAAAAGGTTTAATCATTGGGGAAGCTGACCCTGACTAGGTCAGATGTTGGAGGTTAGGGTTCAGGTCTAGTTGACGAAGGAGGTTGGTCTTCAGGTAAGTCGACCCCGACTGAGTCACAAGTCGGAGGTCAAGAGTCGGGGTCGATTTAACTATCAAATTTTTTTCATTTCAAGCAAAGGTCGACCCAAAATAATGGTAGATCTTTGATCACTGGAGCCAATGGCAGCTGTTGATGTTGCAAGGGAGAGAGAGGGGCCTATCTGTTGGGTGTTGAGCCTGATTATCTTGTTTACTTTGTATCACAGCATTGGACCCCTGTACCTTAAAAGGGGCGGCAAAGCCGCCCATAATTAATCGCTGCCGTGGGGGGTCCAGGGGGGGCGGCAGGGCTTTTCGGAGCCCCCCCTTGGCGGGGGTTTTCGGGGGCAGCGCCCCTGAAGCTAAAAACAGATGTAAAATTGCCTTGTAAAAGTATAGTAATTTCTAGTCAATCTGGGCCGTTCATTAGGCAAATGATCTGACGGTAGAAGTTATGTTTAGATTAGGGTTTTTTGCCCTAGAAGGAAACCCCTCGATTTTATGAGGGCATTGTATTGTGGCTGTGTATTGTATTTGTATTCTCGAAGTGAGAAACAGAGAGGGAGACTATGAGAGAGAACAGAGGATATTACAGCGGATCTGCTGTAGGTTTTGTCTCTTCATTTTTTCTGGATAATAGAAAGGAAGGACTGGCTGTTCGGGGTGGACGTAGCCCAAACTGGGTGAACCACGCATATCTCTGTCTCTCTCTAGTTTTATGTGTTTTGTGTGTTTTTGATTTCCGCATATTTTACAAAGTTGAGATTGCTCCATAATATTTAATATTCTAACAACCTGTATCGTAGCCGAAGGTATATTTGGCCGATAAACCCGTAGAAAGAAGGGTTCCGGTTTGAGTGGGAGCAATGGCGGACGATGGTAAGTTTAGGGTCGAGAAATTTAACGGCCAAAACTTTCCGCCGTGGAAGATATAGATGGAAGATTATCTCGTACGTAAAGATGTATACCTACCATTGAGCGGAAAACAAAGAAGCCGACGGCCATGACAGACGCGAATGGAACATTCTCGATAGAAAGGCACTGGAATAGTACGGTTGTGTCTTGCGGTGCCGCCGCCTTCAATATTTCGAAGGAAACAACAACAGAGGGTTTGATGCAGACGTTGGCAAACTATATGAAAAACCATCGCCCTCAAACAAGGTATTTCTTATGAAACATTTATTTAATATGAAGATATCGAAAGGTGGATCTGTTGCAGAACATTTAAATGATTTCAATACAGTTACCAGTCAATTAAGTTCTGTAGGGGTAAAATTTGATGATGAAGTTAGAGCTCGATTATTTTTGTGCTCATTTCCAGAACGTTGGAATGGTTTAGTTATGGCCATTAGTAACTCCGTCTCTAGATCTAGTACTTTAAATTTTGATGATGTTGTCGGTGATATCCTTAGCGGGGAAAGACGACAGAAAAGCTCTGGTGAAACATCGGGTAATGATTTGAGTGCAGATTCTAGGGGAATAAAAATGGAAAGAGGAAAGAGCTCGGGATATCGTAGTAAATCAAGGAAAGGCAGATCCAAGTCCAGATCGAGGTTAGTGTGCTGGAAATGCGGAAAGAAAGGACACCTGAAGAAAGACTGTAGATCTCGAAAGGGAAAAGAAGGAGACACACAGCAAGAAAACAATCAAGAAGCACATGTGACAGTGATCCAATGCAAGATGCTTTGATTCTTTCTTTCAAAAATGTTACCGATTCTTTGGTTGTAGATTCAGTGGGCCTCATTCCATGCCACACCTGATAAGAAATATTTTCATGACTATGTTCAAGGAGATTTTGGACAAGTCCGTTTGGGTAATGATGAACCCTATAAAATTGTTGGAATGGGTAAGGTTCTTGTAAAACAACAAAATGGAAACCAATGGCTATTAAAGGAGGTAAGGCATGTTCCATATCTGAAGAAAAATATGATATCAACAGGGCAGTTAGGCGGTGAAGGTTGTGTGACAACTTTCACAGATAAAACTTCGAAGGTCACCAAAGGAGCCTTGGTAATAGCAAAAGGCAAAAAGGTTGGTACATTGTATTTATGCAATGGTATTTCTAACTTTTTTAATGCTTTAACTTCCAAAGGAGTAGATGCAGCATTATGGCATCATATGCTCGGACACATAAGTGAGAAGGGGATGAAGATTCTTCACTCAAGAAATCTATTTCTGGGTTTGAATAATGTTTATTTGGATCTCTGTGAGAATTTCATTTATGGAACAGAGAAGATAGTTAGATTTCTCAGAGTTGGGAAAGAAAAGAAGAGCGAAAAAATAGAGGTTGTGCATACAGATGTATGGGGACCTCCTCAGGTATCATCTCTCGATGGCTCTTGTTATTATGTTAATTTTATTGATGATGCAACTAGAAAGACTTGGATTTATTGTATTCAGAATAAATTGGATGTATTTGATACTTTCAATAAATGGAAAGCTTTGGTTGAGATTGAGACAAGAAAGGTTGAAGTGTCTCGTATCAGAAAATGGAGGTGAATATTAAAAGAAATATTTTGATAGGTATTGTTCAGAGCATGGAATTGTGAGAGAGAAGATGAATTCCAAGAACACCACAAGAAAATGGTGTGTCGTAAAGGATGAACAACAATCATGGATGCGGCAAGGTATGAGATTGCATGCAGGATTGCCTTTACAATTTTGTGCAGATGCTATAGACATGATGTTTATCTAACAAAAAGAGGGCCTTCAAGTTCCTTGGATGGTGGTATTCCAAAGTAAGCATGGACATGAAAAAAGGTAAACTACCCTTTTTTAAAGCCTTTTGGTTGTGAGGCCTTTGTCCATATTGATAAAGAAAACAGAACAAAGCTTGATGCAAAATCAAATAAATGTACCTTTATTGGATATGGTGTTAATGATTTTGGTTATCACTTATATGATTATGAAAATCACAAAATCATTAGGAACATAGATGTAATATTCAATGAAAAGGTATTGTATAAGAATCAGTTGCAGGAAAATAAAGAGGAAAAATAAAACAAAGAATACACAGTTCTTGATGAGATCACAGAAAAAGTAAAGGTGCCTAAAAATAATAATAATCAAGAACCACAACAAAAAAAACCACCACAATAGCAACAGGCACCTCAAACACCTGAAAATGGTGTTATAAGATCTACCAGGATAAGTAGATCCCCTGAACGATACTCTCCTTCATTATATTATTTATTTTTGACTAATGTTAGTGAACCTGAATGTTATGAAGAATTAATGCAGTTTGAAATAAGGAAGAAGTGGGAGCTGGCCATGGAAGAAGAGATGGAATCCTTAATGCATAACCAGACATGGGCTTAGTCAGGTTGCCTGCAAGTAAACTACATTGGCGTAACAAATGGGTTTAAGGTAAGCCTAAGGAAGAAGATGGAGGAAAACAGAGGTACAAAGTTAGACTTGTGGTGAAGGGTTTTGCACAGAAGAAAGGTATTGATTTTGATGAAATATTTTCTGTTGTTGTTAAAATGAATTCAATCAAAAATATTTTAAGTCTTATAGCAGCGGAATATTTCATCTTGAATAGTTAGATGTAAAGACAACATTTCTCCATGGAGATCTGGAGGAAGAGTTATACATGCAACAACCAGAAGGATATGAGGTAAAAGGGAAAAAAAATTGGTGTGTAGGTTAAAGAAGAGTTTGTATGGCTTAAAACAGGATCCAAGGTAGTGGTATCTAAAATTTGACAAGTTTATGTCTCAACAAGGTTATACTAGATGTCACTCTGATCATTATGTTTATCTAAAAAGGAAAAATGATGGCAGCTATATTATATTGTTATTGTATGTAGATGACATTATTGTTGCGGGGTCTAACATGCAAAAAATAAATGTGCTCAAAATAAAATTGGCAAATTCATTTGCAATGAAGGATTTGGGAGCTGCAAAAAAAATCCTTGGTATGAAGATAAGTAGAGACAGGAAAAATCGCAAATTAACACTATCTCAGAATGAGTACATAGAAAAGGTGTTGAAAAGATTTAATATGCAGAATGCAAAACCATTTAGTACACCTTTTGCTAGCCATTTCAAACTTAGTAAGGAGATGTGCCCCAAGACCCAAGAATAAATGGACTATATGTCTAAAATTCCATATGCATCAACAGTTGGAAGCTTAATGTATGCATGGTCTGCATAAGGCCTGATATTGCACATGCAGTGGGAGTTGTAAGCAGGTACATGAACAATCCAAGAAAATAACATTGGATGGCAGTGAAATGGATTCTCAAATATTTGAGAGGTACCAAAAATCAAGAATTATGCTTTGGTGGTTCAAACATTGCTCTACAGGGATACGTTGATGCAGATATGGTAGGTGACAGAGATAATAGGAGGAGAACTACAGGATATGTATTTACTGTAGGTGGAACAAATGTTAGTTGGGTTTCAAAAATCCAAAGTGTTGTTGCACTTTCAACAACAAAAGTAGAGTATTTTGCTACTACAAAGGCTAGTAAAGAAATGATTTGGTTACAAAGGTTTATGGGTGAATTGGGTAAGAAGCATGATCTGGGCACGCTATATAGTGATAGCCAAAGTGCCATTCATCTTGCAAAGAACTCAGCATTTCATTCTAGGAATAAACACATACATCTCAAGTACCACTTCATACGGTCAGTATTA